>JAHCLQ010000764.1:0-98789 GCA_023678885.1 Pogostemon cablin
TTTCCTTCATTTTGATGCTTATTTTCTCGTTATGATGAACATTTCCTTCGTTTCGATGCTTATATTTCCTTCTTTAAGATGCTCGTTTCCTTGTTATGATCAACATTTTCTTCGTTTCGATGCATATTTCCATCATTTTGATGCTACTTTTCTCGTTAATATCTACATTTCCTTCGTTTCGATGCATATTTCCTTCATTTTGATGCTCATTTTCTCGTTTCGATGAACATTACCTTGTTTCGATGCATATTTCCTTCATTTGAGGTTCATTTTCTAGTTACGATCAACATTTCTCTTTCGTTTCGATGCATATTTCCTTCATTAGACACTCATTTTCTCGTTACGATCAATATATCCTTCGTTTCGATGCATATTTCCATCATTTTGATGCTCGTTTTCTCATTATGATCAACATTTCCTTCTTTTCGATGAATATTTCATTCATTTAGATGTTTGTTTTCTCTTTACGATTAACATTTCCCATCGTTTCGATGCATATTTTCATCATTTTGATGCTAGTTTTCTCGTTATGATCAATATTTTCTTCTTTTCTATGCATATTTCCATCATTTTGATGCTCTTTTTCTCGATATGATCAATATTTTTCTTCGTTCGATGCATATTTCTTCATTTTGATGCACATTTTCTCGTTACGATCATTATTTCGATCGTTTCGCTGCATATTTTTCATCATTTTGATGCTTATTTTCTCGTTACGATCAATATTTCCTTCGTTTTGATGCTAATTTCCTTCTTTAAGATGCTCGTTTTCCTTGTTACGATCAACATTTTCTTCGTTTCGATGCATATTTCCATCATTTTGATGCTACTTTTCTCGTTAATATCTACATTTCCTTCGTTTCGATGCATATTTCCTTCATTTTCATGTTCATTTTCTCGTTACGATCAACATTACCTTCGTTACGATGCATATTTCCTTCATTTTGATGTTCATTTTCCCATTACGATTAACATTTCCTTCTTTTCGTTCCATATTTCCTTCATTTTGATGCTTATTTTCTCGTTATGATGAACATTTCCTTCGTTTCGATGCTTATTTCCTTCTTTAAGATGCTCATTTCCTTGTTACGATCAATATTTCTACGTTTCGATGCATATTTCCATCATTTTGATGCTACTTTTCTCGTTAAAATCTACATTTCCTTCGTTTCGATGAATATTTCCTTCATTTTGATGCTCATTTTCTCGTTTCGATGAACATTACCTTTGTTTCGATGCATATTTCCTTCATTTTGAGGTTCATTTTCTAGTTACGATCAACATTTCCTTCGTTTTGATGCATATTTCCTTCATTTAGACACTCATTTTCTCGTTACGATCAATATATCCTTCGTTTCGATGCATATTTCCGTCATTTTGATGCTCGTTTTCTCATTATGATCAACATTTCCTTCTTTTCGATGAATATTTCATTCATTTAGATGTTTGTTTTCTCTTTACGATTAACATTTCCCATCGTTTCGATGCTATTTTCATCATTTTGATGCTAGTTTTCTCGTTATGATCATATTTCTTCTTTTCTATGCTTATTTCCATCATTTTGATGCTCTTTTTCTCGATATGATCAATAATTTTCTTCGTTTCGATACATATTTCTTCATTTTGATGCACATTTTTCTCGTTACGATCATTATTTCGATCGTTTCGCTGCATATTTTCATCATTTTGATGCTTATTTTCTCGTTTTACGATCAATATTTCCTTCGTTTTGATGCTAATTTCCTTCTTTAAGATGCTCGTTTCCTTGTTTACGATCAACATTTTCTTCGTTTCGATGCATATTTCCATCATTTTGATGCTACTTTTCTCGTTAATATCTACATTTCCTTCGTTTCGATGCATATTTCCTTCATTTTCATGTTCATTTTCTCGTTACGATCAACATTACCTTCGTTACGATGCATATTTCCTTCATTTTGATGTTCATTTTCCCATTACGATTAACATTTCCTTCTTTTCGTTCCATATTTCCTTCATTTTGATGCTTATTTTCTCGTTATGATGAACATTTCCTTCGTTTCGATGCTTATTTCCTTCTTTAAGATGCTCGTTTCCTTGTTACGATCAACATTTTCTACGTTTCGATGCATATTTCCATCATTTTGATGCTACTTTTCTCGTTAAAATCTACATTTCCTTCGTTTCGATGAATATTTCCTTCATTTTGATGCTCATTTTCTCGTTTCGATGAACATTACCTTTGTTTCGATGCATATTTCCTTCATTTTGAGGTTCATTTTCTAGTTACGATCAACATTTCCTTCGTTTCGATGCATATTTCCTTCATTTAGACACTCATTTTCTCGTTACGATCAATATATCCTTCGTTTCGATGCATATTTCCATCATTTTGATGCTCGTTTTCTCATTATGATCAACATTTCCTTCTTTTCGATGAATATTTCATTCATTTAGATGTTTGTTTTCTCTTTACGATTAACATTTCCCATCGTTTCGATGCATATTTTCATCATTTTGATGCTAGTTTTCTCGTTATGATCAATATTTCCTTCTTTTCTATGCATATTTCCATCATTTTGATGCTCTTTTTCTCGATATGATCAATATTTTCTTCGTTTCGATGCATATTTCCTCATTTTGATGCATATTTTCTCGTTTACGATCATTATTTCGATCGTTTCGCTGCATATTTTCATCATTTTGATGCTTATTTTCTCGTTACGATCAATATTTCCTTCGTTTTGATGCTAATTTCCTTCTTTAAGATGCTCGTTTCCTTGTTACGATCAACATTTTCTTCGTTTCGATGCATATTTCCATCATTTTGATGCTACTTTTCTCGTTAATATCTACATTTCCTTCGTTTCGATGCATATTTCCTTCATTTTCATGTTCATTTTCTCGTTACGATCAACATTACCTTCGTTACGATGCATATTTCCTTCATTTTGATGTTCATTTTCCCATTACGATTAACATTTCCTTCTTTTCGTTCCATATTTCCTTCATTTTGATGCTTATTTTCTCGTTATGATGAACATTTCCTTCGTTTCGATGCTTATTTCCTTCTTTAAGATGCTCGTTTCCTTGTTACGATCAACATTTTCTACGTTTCGATGCATATTTCCATCATTTTGATGCTACTTTTCTCGTTAAAATCTACATTTCCTTCGTTTCGATGAATATTTCCTTCATTTTGATGCTCATTTTCTCGTTTCGATGAACATTACCTTTGTTTCGATGCATATTTCCTTCATTTTGAGGTTCATTTTCTAGTTACGATCAACATTTCCTTCGTTTCGATGCATATTTCCTTCATTTAGACACTCATTTTCTCGTTACGATCAATATATCCTTCGTTTCGATGCATATTTCCATCATTTTGATGCTCGTTTTCTCATTATGATCAACATTTCCTTCTTTTCGATGAATATTTCATTCATTTAGATGTTTGTTTTCTCTTTACGATTAACATTTCCCATCGTTTCGATGCATATTTTCATCATTTTGATGCTAGTTTTCTCGTTATGATCAATATTTCCTTCTTTTCTATGCATATTTCATCATTTTGATGCTCTTTTTCTCGATATGATCAATATTTTCTTCGTTTCGATGCATATTTCTTCATTTTGATGCACATTTTCTCGTTACGATCATTATTTCGATCGTTTCGCTGCATATTTTCATCATTTTGATGCTTATTTTCTCGTTACGATCAATATTTCCTTCGTTTTGATGCTAATTTCCTTCTTTAAGATGCTCGTTTCCTTGTTACGATCAACATTTTCTTCGTTTCGATGCATATTTCCATCATTTTGATGCTACTTTTCTCGTTAATATCTACATTTCCTTCGTTTCGATGCATATTTCCTTCATTTTCATGTTCATTTTCTCGTTACGATCAACATTACCTTCGTTACGATGCATATTTCCTTCATTTTGATGTTCATTTTCCATTACGATTAACATTTCCTTCTTTTCGTTCCATATTTCCTTCATTTTGATGCTTATTTTCTCGTTATGATGAACATTTCCTTCGTTTCGATGCTTATTTCCTTCTTTAAGATGCTCGTTTCCTTGTTACGATCAACATTTTCTACGTTTCGATGCATATTTCCATCATTTTGATGCTACTTTTCTCGTTAAAATCTACATTTCCTTCGTTTCGATGAATATTTCCTTCATTTTGATGCTCATTTTCTCGTTTCGATGAACATTACCTTTGTTTCGATGCATATTTCCTTCATTTTGAGGTTCATTTTCTAGTTACGATCAACATTTCCTTCGTTTCGATGCATATTTCCTTCATTTAGACACTCATTTTCTCGTTACGATCAATATATCCTTCGTTTCGATGCATATTTCCATCATTTTGATGCTCGTTTTCTCATTATGATCAACATTTCCTTCTTTTCGATGAATATTTCATTCATTTAGATGTTTGTTTTCTCTTTACGATTAACATTTCCCATCGTTTCGATGCATATTTTCATCATTTTGATGCTAGTTTTCTCGTTATGATCAATATTTCCTTCTTTTCTATGCATATTTCCATCATTTTGATGCTCTTTTTCTCGATATGATCAATATTTTCTTCGTTTCGATGCATATTTCTTCATTTTGATGCACATTTTCTCGTTACGATCATTATTTCGATCGTTTCGCTGCATATTTTCATCATTTTGATGCTTATTTTCTCGTTACGATCAATATTTCCTTCGTTTTGATGCTAATTTCCTTCTTTAAGATGCTCGTTTCCTTGTTACGATCAACATTTTCTTCGTTTCGATGCATATTTCCATCATTTTGATGCTACTTTTCTCGTTAATATCTACATTTCCTTCGTTTCGATGCATATTTCCTTCATTTTCATGTTCATTTTCTCGTTACGATCAACATTACCTTCGTTACGATGCATATTTCCTTCATTTTGATGTTCATTTTCCTATTACGATTAACATTTCCTTCTTTTCGTTCCATATTTCCTTCATTTTGATGCTTATTTTCTCGTTATGATGAACATTTTCTTCGTTTCGATGCTTATTTCCTTCTTTAAGATGCTCGTTTCCTTGTTACGATCAACATTTTCTACGTTTCGATGCATATTTCCATCATTTTGAAGCTACTTTTCTCTTTAATATCTACATTTCCTTCGTTTCGATGAATATTTCCTTCATTTTGATGCTCATTTTCTCGTTTCGATGAACATTACCTTTGTTTCGATGCATATTTCCTTCATTTTGAGGTTCATTTTCTAGTTACGATCAACATTTCCTTCGTTTCGATGCATATTTCCTTCATTTAGACACTCATTTTCTCGTTACGATCAATATATCCTTCGTTTCGATGCATATTTCCATCATTTTGATGCTCGTTTTCTCATTATGATCAACATTTCCTTCTTTTCGATGAATATTTCATTCATTTAGATGTTTGTTTTCTCTTTACGATTAACATTTCCCATCGTTTCGATGCATATTTTCATCATTTTGATGCTAGTTTTCTCGTTATGATCAATATTTCCTTCTTTTCTATGCATATTTCCATCATTTTGATGCTCTTTTTCTCGATATGATCAATATTTTCTTCGTTTCGATGCATATTTCTTCATTTTGATGCACATTTTCTCGTTACGATCATTATTTCGATCGTTTCGCTGCATATTTTCATCATTTTGATGCTTATTTTCTCGTTACGATCAATATTTCCTTCGTTTTGATGCTAATTTCCTTCTTTAAGATGCTCGTTTCCTTGTTACGATCAACATTTTCTTCGTTTCGATGCATATTTCCATCATTTTGATGCTACTTTTCTCGTTAATATCTACATTTCCTTCGTTTCGATGCATATTTCCTTCATTTTCATGTTCATTTTCTCGTTACGATCAACATTACCTTCGTTACGATGCATATTTCCTTCATTTTGATGTTCATTTTCCCATTACGATTAACATTTCCTTCTTTTCGTTCCATATTTCCTTCATTTTGATGCTTATTTTCTCGTTATGATGAACATTTCCTTCGTTTCGATGCTTATTTCCTTCTTTAAGATGCTCGTTTCCTTGTTACGATCAACATTTTCTACGTTTCGATGCATATTTCCATCATTTTGATGCTACTTTTCTCGTTAAAATCTACATTTCCTTCGTTTCGATGAATATTTCCTTCATTTTGATGCTCATTTTCTCGTTTCGATGAACATTACCTTTGTTTCGATGCATATTTCCTTCATTTTGAGGTTCATTTTCTTGTTACGATCAACATTTCCTTCGTTTCGATGCATATTTCCTTCATTTAGACACTCATTTTCTCGTTACGATCAATATATCCTTCGTTTCGATGCATATTTCCATCATTTTGATGCTCGTTTTCTCATTATGATCAACATTTCCTTCTTTTCGATGAATATTTCATTCATTTAGATGTTTGTTTTCTCTTTACGATTAACATTTCCCATCGTTTCGATGCATATTTTCATCATTTTGATGCTAGTTTTCTCGTTATGATCAATATTTCCTTCTTTTCTATGCATATTTCCATCATTTTGATGCTCTTTTTCTCGATATGATCAATATTTTCTTCGTTTCGATGCATATTTCTTCATTTTGATGCACATTTTCTCGTTACGATCATTATTTCGATCGTTTCGCTGCATATTTTCATCATTTTGATGCTTATTTTCTCGTTACGATCAATATTTCCTTCGTTTTGATGCTAATTTCCTTCTTTAAGATGCTCGTTTCCTTGTTACGATCAACATTTTCTTCGTTTCGATGCAAATTTCCATCATTTTGATGCTACTTTTCTCGTTAATATCTACATTTCCTTCGTTTCGATGCATATTTCCTTCATTTTCATGTTCATTTTCTCGTTACGATCAACATTACCTTCGTTACGATGCATATTTCCTTCATTTTGATGTTCATTTTCCCATTACGATTAACATTTCATTCTTTTCGTTCCATATTTCCTTCATTTTGATGCTTATTTTCTCGTTATGATGAACATTTCCTTCGTTTCGATGCTTATTTCCTTCTTTAAGATGCTCGTTTCCTTGTTACGATCAACATTTTCTACGTTTCGATGCATATTTCCATCATTTTGATGCTACTTTTCTCGTTAAAATCTACATTTCCTTCGTTTCGATGAATATTTCCTTCATTTTGATGCTCATTTTCTCGTTTCGATGAACATTACCTTTGTTTCGATGCATATTTCCTTCATTTTGAGGTTCATTTTCTAGTTACGATCAACATTTCCTTCGTTTCGATGCATATTTCCTTCATTTAGACACTCATTTTCTCGTTACGATCAATATATCCTTCGTTTCGATGCATATTTCCATCATTTTGATGCTCGTTTTCTCATTATGATCAACATTTCCTTCTTTTCGATGAATATTTCATTCATTTAGATGTTTGTTTTCTCTTTACGATTAACATTTCCCATCGTTTCGATGCATATTTTCATCATTTTGATGCTAGTTTTCTCGTTATGATCAATATTTCCTTCTTTTCTATGCATATTTCCATCATTTTGATGCTCTTTTTCTCGATATGATCAATATTTTCTTCGTTTCGATGCATATTTCTTCATTTTGATGCACATTTTCTCGTTACGATCATTATTTCGATCGTTTCGCTGCATATTTTCATCATTTTGATGCTTATTTTCTCGTTACGATCAATATTTCCTTCGTTTTGATGCTAATTTCCTTCTTTAAGATGCTCGTTTCCTTGTTACGATCAACATTTTCTTCGTTTCGATGCATATTTCCATCATTTTGATGCTACTTTTCTCGTTAATATCTACATTTCCTTCGTTTCGATGCATATTTCCTTCATTTTCATGTTCATTTTCTCGTTACGATCAACATTACCTTCGTTACGATGCATATTTCCTTCATTTTGATGTTCATTTTCCCATTACGATTAACATTTCCTTCTTTTCGTTCCATATTTCCTTCATTTTGATGCTTATTTTCTCGTTATGATGAACATTTCCTTCGTTTCGATGCTTATTTCCTTCTTTAAGATGCTCGTTTCCTTGTTACGATCAACATTTTCTACGTTTCGATGCATATTTCCATCATTTTGATGCTACTTTTCTCGTTAAAATCTACATTTCCTTCGTTTCGATGAATATTTCCTTCATTTTGATGCTCATTTTCTCGTTTCGATGAACATTACCTTTGTTTCGATGCATATTTCCTTCATTTTGAGGTTCATTTTCTAGTTACGATCAACATTTCCTTCGTTTCGATGCATATTTCCTTCATTTAGACACTCATTTTCTCGTTACGATCAATATATCCTTCGTTTCGATGCATATTTCCATCATTTTGATGCTCGTTTTCTCATTATGATCAACATTTCCTTCTTTTCGATGAATATTTCATTCATTTAGATGTTTGTTTTCTCTTTACGATTAACATTTCCCATCGTTTCGATGCATATTTTCATCATTTTGATGCTAGTTTTCTCGTTATGATCAATATTTCCTTCTTTTCTATGCATATTTCCATCATTTTGATGCTCTTTTTCTCGATATGATCAATATTTTCTTCGTTTCGATGCATATTTCTTCATTTTGATGCACATTTTCTCGTTACGATCATTATTTCGATCGTTTCGCTGCATATTTTCATCATTTTGATGCTTATTTTCTCGTTACGATCAATATTTCCTTCGTTTTGATGCTAATTTCCTTCTTTAAGATGCTCGTTTCCTTGTTACGATCAACATTTTCTTCGTTTCGATGCATATTTCCATCATTTTGATGCTACTTTTCTCGTTAATATCTACATTTCCTTCGTTTCGATGCATATTTCCTTCATTTTCATGTTCATTTTCTCGTTACGATCAACATTACCTTCGTTACGATGCATATTTCCTTCATTTTGATGTTCATTTTCCCATTACGATTAACATTTCCTTCTTTTCGTTCCATATTTCCTTCATTTTGATGCTTATTTTCTCGTTATGATGAACATTTCCTTCGTTTCGATGCTTATTTCCTTCTTTAAGATGCTCGTTTCCTTGTTACGATCAACATTTTCTACGTTTCGATGCATATTTCCATCATTTTGATGCTACTTTTCTCGTTAAAATCTACATTTCCTTCGTTTCGATGAATATTTCCTTCATTTTGATGCTCATTTTCTCGTTTCGATGAACATTACCTTTGTTTCGATGCATATTTCCTTCATTTTGAGGTTCATTTTCTAGTTACGATCAACATTTCCTTCGTTTCGATGCATATTTCCTTCATTTAGACACTCATTTTCTCGTTACGATCAATATATCCTTCGTTTCGATGCATATTTCCATCATTTTGATGCTCGTTTTCTCATTATGATCAACATTTCCTTCTTTTCGATGAATATTTCATTCATTTAGATGTTTGTTTTCTCTTTACGATTAACATTTCCCATCGTTTCGATGCATATTTTCATCATTTTGATGCTAGTTTTCTCGTTATGATCAATATTTCCTTCTTTTCTATGCATATTTCCATCATTTTGATGCTCTTTTTCTCGATATGATCAATATTTTCTTCGTTTCGATGCATATTTCTTCATTTTGATGCACATTTTCTCGTTACGATCATTATTTCGATCGTTTCGCTGCATATTTTCATCATTTTGATGCTTATTTTCTCGTTACGATCAATATTTCCTTCGTTTTGATGCTAATTTCCTTCTTTAAGATGCTCGTTTCCTTGTTACGATCAACATTTTCTTCGTTTCGATGCAAATTTCCATCATTTTGATGCTACTTTTCTCGTTAATATCTACATTTCCTTCGTTTCGATGCATATTTCCTTCATTTTCATGTTCATTTTCTCGTTACGATCAACATTACCTTCGTTACGATGCATATTTCCTTCATTTTGATGTTCATTTTCCCATTACGATTAACATTTCCTTCTTTTCGTTCCATATTTCCTTCATTTTGATGCTTATTTTCTCGTTATGATGAACATTTCCTTCGTTTCGATGCTTATTTCCTTCTTTAAGATGCTCGTTTCCTTGTTACGATCAACATTTTCTACGTTTCGATGCATATTTCCATCATTTTGATGCTACTTTTCTCGTTAAAATCTACATTTCCTTCGTTTCGATGAATATTTCCTTCATTTTGATGCTCATTTTCTCGTTTCGATGAACATTACCTTTGTTTCGATGCATATTTCCTTCATTTTGAGGTTCATTTTCTAGTTACGATCAACATTTCCTTCGTTTCGATGCATATTTCCTTCATTTAGACACTCATTTTCTCGTTACGATCAATATATCCTTCGTTTCGATGCATATTTCCATCATTTTGATGCTCGTTTTCTCATTATGATCAACATTTCCTTCTTTTCGATGAATATTTCATTCATTTAGATGTTTGTTTTCTCTTTACGATTAACATTTCCCATCGTTTCGATGCATATTTTCATCATTTTGATGCTAGTTTTCTCGTTATGATCAATATTTCCTTCTTTTCTATGCATATTTCCATCATTTTGATGCTCTTTTTCTCGATATGATCAATATTTTCTTCGTTTCGATGCATATTTCTTCATTTTGATGCACATTTTCTCGTTACGATCATTATTTCGATCGTTTCGCTGCATATTTTCATCATTTTGATGCTTATTTTCTCGTTACGATCAATATTTCCTTCGTTTTGATGCTAATTTCCTTCTTTAAGATGCTCGTTTCCTTGTTACGATCAACATTTTCTTCGTTTCGATGCATATTTCCATCATTTTGATGCTACTTTTCTCGTTAATATCTACATTTCCTTCGTTTCGATGCATATTTCCTTCATTTTCATGTTCATTTTCTCGTTACGATCAACATTACCTTCGTTACGATGCATATTTCCTTCATTTTGATGTTCATTTTCCCATTACGATTAACATTTCCTTCTTTTCGTTCCATATTTCCTTCATTTTGATGCTTATTTTCTCGTTATGATGAACATTTCCTTCGTTTCGATGCTTATTTCCTTCTTTAAGATGCTCGTTTCCTTGTTACGATCAACATTTTCTACGTTTCGATGCATATTTCCATCATTTTGATGCTACTTTTCTCGTTAAAATCTACATTTCCTTCGTTTCGATGAATATTTCCTTCATTTTGATGCTCATTTTCTCGTTTCGATGAACATTACCTTTGTTTCGATGCATATTTCCTTCATTTTGAGGTTCATTTTCTAGTTACGATCAACATTTCCTTCGTTTCGATGCATATTTCCTTCATTTAGACACTCATTTTCTCGTTACGATCAATATATCCTTCGTTTCGATGCATATTTCCATCATTTTGATGCTCGTTTTCTCATTATGATCAACATTTCCTTCTTTTCGATGAATATTTCATTCATTTAGATGTTTGTTTTCTCTTTACGATTAACATTTCCCATCGTTTCGATGCATATTTTCATCATTTTGATGCTAGTTTTCTCGTTATGATCAATATTTCCTTCTTTTCTATGCATATTTCCATCATTTTGATGCTCTTTTTCTCGATATGATCAATATTTTCTTCGTTTCGATGCATATTTCTTCATTTTGATGCACATTTTCTCGTTACGATCATTATTTCGATCGTTTCGCTGCATATTTTCATCATTTTGATGCTTATTTTCTCGTTACGATCAATATTTCCTTCGTTTTGATGCTAATTTCCTTCTTTAAGATGCTCGTTTCCTTGTTACGATCAACATTTTCTTCGTTTCGATGCATATTTCCATCATTTTGATGCTACTTTTCTCGTTAATATCTACATTTCCTTCGTTTCGATGCATATTTCCTTCATTTTCATGTTCATTTTCTCGTTACGATCAACATTACCTTCGTTACGATGCATATTTCCTTCATTTTGATGTTCATTTTCCCATTACGATTAACATTTCCTTCTTTTCGTTCCATATTTCCTTCATTTTGATGCTTATTTTCTCGTTATGATGAACATTTCCTTCGTTTCGATGCTTATTTCCTTCTTTAAGATGCTCGTTTCCTTGTTACGATCAACATTTTCTACGTTTCGATGCATATTTCCATCATTTTGATGCTACTTTTCTCGTTAAAATCTACATTTCCTTCGTTTCGATGAATATTTCCTTCATTTTGATGCTCATTTTCTCGTTTCGATGAACATTACCTTTGTTTCGATGCATATTTCCTTCATTTTGAGGTTCATTTTCTAGTTACGATCAACATTTCCTTCGTTTCGATGCATATTTCCTTCATTTAGACACTCATTTTCTCGTTACGATCAATATATCCTTCGTTTCGATGCATATTTCCATCATTTTGATGCTCGTTTTCTCATTATGATCAACATTTCCTTCTTTTCGATGAATATTTCATTCATTTAGATGTTTGTTTTCTCTTTACGATTAACATTTCCCATCGTTTCGATGCATATTTTCATCATTTTGATGCTAGTTTTCTCGTTATGATCAATATTTCCTTCTTTTCTATGCATATTTCCATCATTTTGATGCTCTTTTTCTCGATATGATCAATATTTTCTTCGTTTCGATGCATATTTCTTCATTTTGATGCACATTTTCTCGTTACGATCATTATTTCGATCGTTTCGCTGCATATTTTCATCATTTTGATGCTTATTTTCTCGTTACGATCAATATTTCCTTCGTTTTGATGCTAATTTCCTTCTTTAAGATGCTCGTTTCCTTGTTACGATCAACATTTTCTTCGTTTCGATGCATATTTCCATCATTTTGATGCTACTTTTCTCGTTAATATCTACATTTCCTTCGTTTCGATGCATATTTCCTTCATTTTCATGTTCATTTTCTCGTTACGATCAACATTACCTTCGTTACGATGCATATTTCCTTCATTTTGATGTTCATTTTCCCATTACGATTAACATTTCCTTCTTTTCGTTCCATATTTCCTTCATTTTGATGCTTATTTTCTCGTTATGATGAACATTTCCTTCGTTTCGATGCTTATTTCCTTCTTTAAGATGCTCGTTTCCTTGTTACGATCAACATTTTCTACGTTTCGATGCATATTTCCATCATTTTGATGCTACTTTTCTCGTTAAAATCTACATTTCCTTCGTTTCGATGAATATTTCCTTCATTTTGATGCTCATTTTCTCGTTTCGATGAACATTACCTTTGTTTCGATGCATATTTCCTTCATTTTGAGGTTCATTTTCTAGTTACGATCAACATTTCCTTCGTTTCGATGCATATTTCCTTCATTTAGACACTCATTTTCTCGTTACGATCAATATATCCTTCGTTTCGATGCATATTTCCATCATTTTGATGCTCGTTTTCTCATTATGATCAACATTTCCTTCTTTTCGATGAATATTTCATTCATTTAGATGTTTGTTTTCTCTTTACGATTAACATTTCCCATCGTTTCGATGCATATTTTCATCATTTTGATGCTAGTTTTCTCGTTATGATCAATATTTCCTTCTTTTCTATGCATATTTCCATCATTTTGATGCTCTTTTTCTCGATATGATCAATATTTTCTTCGTTTCGATGCATATTTCTTCATTTTGATGCACATTTTCTCGTTACGATCATTATTTCGATCGTTTCGCTGCATATTTTCATCATTTTGATGCTTATTTTCTCGTTACGATCAATATTTCCTTCGTTTTGATGCTAATTTCCTTCTTTAAGATGCTCGTTTCCTTGTTACGATCAACATTTTCTTCGTTTCGATGCATATTTCCATCATTTTGATGCTACTTTTCTCGTTAATATCTACATTTCCTTCGTTTCGATGCATATTTCCTTCATTTTCATGTTCATTTTCTCGTTACGATCAACATTACCTTCGTTACGATGCATATTTCCTTCATTTTGATGTTCATTTTCCCATTACGATTAACATTTCCTTCTTTTCGTTCCATATTTCCTTCATTTTGATGCTTATTTTCTCGTTATGATGAACATTTCCTTCGTTTCGATGCTTATTTCCTTCTTTAAGATGCTCGTTTCCTTGTTACGATCAACATTTTCTACGTTTCGATGCATATTTCCATCATTTTGATGCTACTTTTCTCGTTAAAATCTACATTTCCTTCGTTTCGATGAATATTTCCTTCATTTTGATGCTCATTTTCTCGTTTCGATGAACATTACCTTTGTTTCGATGCATATTTCCTTCATTTTGAGGTTCATTTTCTAGTTACGATCAACATTTCCTTCGTTTCGATGCATATTTCCTTCATTTAGACACTCATTTTCTCGTTACGATCAATATATCCTTCGTTTCGATGCATATTTCCATCATTTTGATGCTCGTTTTCTCATTATGATCAACATTTCCTTCTTTTCGATGAATATTTCATTCATTTAGATGTTTGTTTTCTCTTTACGATTAACATTTCCCATCGTTTCGATGCATATTTTCATCATTTTGATGCTAGTTTTCTCGTTATGATCAATATTTCCTTCTTTTCTATGCATATTTCCATCATTTTGATGCTCTTTTTCTCGATATGATCAATATTTTCTTCGTTTCGATGCATATTTCTTCATTTTGATGCACATTTTCTCGTTACGATCATTATTTCGATCGTTTCGCTGCATATTTTCATCATTTTGATGCTTATTTTCTCGTTACGATCAATATTTCCTTCGTTTTGATGCTAATTTCCTTCTTTAAGATGCTCGTTTCCTTGTTACGATCAACATTTTCTTCGTTTCGATGCATATTTCCATCATTTTGATGCTACTTTTCTCGTTAATATCTACATTTCCTTCGTTTCGATGCATATTTCCTTCATTTTCATGTTCATTTTCTCGTTACGATCAACATTACCTTCGTTACGATGCATATTTCCTTCATTTTGATGTTCATTTTCCCATTACGATTAACATTTCCTTCTTTTCGTTCCATATTTCCTTCATTTTGATGCTTATTTTCTCGTTATGATGAACATTTCCTTCGTTTCGATGCTTATTTCCTTCTTTAAGATGCTCGTTTCCTTGTTACGATCAACATTTTCTACGTTTCGATGCATATTTCCATCATTTTGATGCTACTTTTCTCGTTAAAATCTACATTTCCTTCGTTTCGATGAATATTTCCTTCATTTTGATGCTCATTTTCTCGTTTCGATGAACATTACCTTTGTTTCGATGCATATTTCCTTCATTTTGAGGTTCATTTTCTAGTTACGATCAACATTTCCTTCGTTTCGATGCATATTTCCTTCATTTAGACACTCATTTTCTCGTTACGATCAATATATCCTTCGTTTCGATGCATATTTCCATCATTTTGATGCTCGTTTTCTCATTATGATCAACATTTCCTTCTTTTCGATGAATATTTCATTCATTTAGATGTTTGTTTTCTCTTTACGATTAACATTTCCCATCGTTTCGATGCATATTTTCATCATTTTGATGCTAGTTTTCTCGTTATGATCAATATTTCCTTCTTTTCTATGCATATTTCCATCATTTTGATGCTCTTTTTCTCGATATGATCAATATTTTCTTCGTTTCGATGCATATTTCTTCATTTTGATGCACATTTTCTCGTTACGATCATTATTTCGATCGTTTCGCTGCATATTTTCATCATTTTGATGCTTATTTTCTCGTTACGATCAATATTTCCTTCGTTTTGATGCTAATTTCCTTCTTTAAGATGCTCGTTTCCTTGTTACGATCAACATTTTCTTCGTTTCGATGCATATTTCCATCATTTTGATGCTACTTTTCTCGTTAATATCTACATTTCCTTCGTTTCGATGCATATTTCCTTCATTTTCATGTTCATTTTCTCGTTACGATCAACATTACCTTCGTTACGATGCATATTTCCTTCATTTTGATGTTCATTTTCCCATTACGATTAACATTTCCTTCTTTTCGTTCCATATTTCCTTCATTTTGATGCTTATTTTCTCGTTATGATGAACATTTCCTTCGTTTCGATGCTTATTTCCTTCTTTAAGATGCTCGTTTCCTTGTTACGATCAACATTTTCTACGTTTCGATGCATATTTCCATCATTTTGATGCTACTTTTCTCGTTAAAATCTACATTTCCTTCGTTTCGATGAATATTTCCTTCATTTTGATGCTCATTTTCTCGTTTCGATGAACATTACCTTTGTTTCGATGCATATTTCCTTCATTTTGAGGTTCATTTTCTAGTTACGATCAACATTTCCTTCGTTTCGATGCATATTTCCTTCATTTAGACACTCATTTTCTCGTTACGATCAATATATCCTTCGTTTCGATGCATATTTCCATCATTTTGATGCTCGTTTTCTCATTATGATCAACATTTCCTTCTTTTCGATGAATATTTCATTCATTTAGATGTTTGTTTTCTCTTTACGATTAACATTTCCCATCGTTTCGATGCATATTTTCATCATTTTGATGCTAGTTTTCTCGTTATGATCAATATTTCCTTCTTTTCTATGCATATTTCCATCATTTTGATGCTCTTTTTCTCGATATGATCAATATTTTCTTCGTTTCGATGCATATTTCTTCATTTTGATGCACATTTTCTCGTTACGATCATTATTTCGATCGTTTCGCTGCATATTTTCATCATTTTGATGCTTATTTTCTCGTTACGATCAATATTTCCTTCGTTTTGATGCTAATTTCCTTCTTTAAGATGCTCGTTTCCTTGTTACGATCAACATTTTCTTCGTTTCGATGCATATTTCCATCATTTTGATGCTACTTTTCTCGTTAATATCTACATTTCCTTCGTTTCGATGCATATTTCCTTCATTTTCATGTTCATTTTCTCGTTACGATCAACATTACCTTCGTTACGATGCATATTTCCTTCATTTTGATGTTCATTTTCCATTACGATTAACATTTCCTTCTTTTCGTTCCATATTTCCTTCATTTTGATGCTTATTTTCTCGTTATGATGAACATTTCCTTCGTTTCGATGCTTATTTCCTTCTTTAAGATGCTCGTTTCCTTGTTACGATCAACATTTTCTACGTTTCGATGCATATTTCCATCATTTTGATGCTACTTTTCTCGTTAAAATCTACATTTCCTTCGTTTCGATGAATATTTCCTTCATTTTGATGCTCATTTTCTCGTTTCGATGAACATTACCTTTGTTTCGATGCATATTTCCTTCATTTTGAGGTTCATTTTCTAGTTACGATCAACATTTCCTTCGTTTCGATGCATATTTCCTTCATTTAGACACTCATTTTCTCGTTACGATCAATATATCCTTCGTTTCGATGCATATTTCCATCATTTTGATGCTCGTTTTCTCATTATGATCAACATTTCCTTCTTTTCGATGAATATTTCATTCATTTAGATGTTTGTTTTCTCTTTACGATTAACATTTCCCATCGTTTCGATGCATATTTTCATCATTTTGATGCTAGTTTTCTCGTTATGATCAATATTTCCTTCTTTTCTATGCATATTTCCATCATTTTGATGCTCTTTTTCTCGATATGATCAATATTTTCTTCGTTTCGATGCATATTTCTTCATTTTGATGCACATTTTCTCGTTACGATCATTATTTCGATCGTTTCGCTGCATATTTTCATCATTTTGATGCTTATTTTCTCGTTACGATCAATATTTCCTTCGTTTTGATGCTAATTTCCTTCTTTAAGATGCTCGTTTCCTTGTTACGATCAACATTTTCTTCGTTTCGATGCATATTTCCATCATTTTGATGCTACTTTTCTCGTTAATATCTACATTTCCTTCGTTTCGATGCATATTTCCTTCATTTTCATGTTCATTTTCTCGTTACGATCAACATTACCTTCGTTACGATGCATATTTCCTTCATTTTGATGTTCATTTTCCCATTACGATTAACATTTCCTTCTTTTCGTTCCATATTTCCTTCATTTTGATGCTTATTTTCTCGTTATGATGAACATTTCCTTCGTTTCGATGCTTATTTCCTTCTTTAAGATGCTCGTTTCCTTGTTACGATCAACATTTTCTACGTTTCGATGCATATTTCCATCATTTTGATGCTACTTTTCTCGTTAAAATCTACATTTCCTTCGTTTCGATGAATATTTCCTTCATTTTGATGCTCATTTTCTCGTTTCGATGAACATTACCTTTGTTTCGATGCATATTTCCTTCATTTTGAGGTTCATTTTCTAGTTACGATCAACATTTCCTTCGTTTCGATGCATATTTCCTTCATTTAGACACTCATTTTCTCGTTACGATCAATATATCCTTCGTTTCGATGCATATTTCCATCATTTTGATGCTCGTTTTCTCATTATGATCAACATTTCCTTCTTTTCGATGAATATTTCATTCATTTAGATGTTTGTTTTCTCTTTACGATTAACATTTCCCATCGTTTCGATGCATATTTTCATCATTTTGATGCTAGTTTTCTCGTTATGATCAATATTTCCTTCTTTTCTATGCATATTTCCATCATTTTGATGCTCTTTTTCTCGATATGATCAATATTTTCTTCGTTTCGATGCATATTTCTTCATTTTGATGCACATTTTCTCGTTACGATCATTATTTCGATCGTTTCGCTGCATATTTTCATCATTTTGATGCTTATTTTCTCGTTACGATCAATATTTCCTTCGTTTTGATGCTAATTTCCTTCTTTAAGATGCTCGTTTCCTTGTTACGATCAACATTTTCTTCGTTTCGATGCATATTTCCATCATTTTGATGCTACTTTTCTCGTTAATATCTACATTTCCTTCGTTTCGATGCATATTTCCTTCATTTTCATGTTCATTTTCTCGTTACGATCAACATTACCTTCGTTACGATGCATATTTCCTTCATTTTGATGTTCATTTTCCCATTACGATTAACATTTCCTTCTTTTCGTTCCATATTTCCTTCATTTTGATGCTTATTTTCTCGTTATGATGAACATTTCCTTCGTTTCGATGCTTATTTCCTTCTTTAAGATGCTCGTTTCCTTGTTACGATCAACATTTTCTACGTTTCGATGCATATTTCCATCATTTTGATGCTACTTTTCTCGTTAAAATCTACATTTCCTTCGTTTCGATGAATATTTCCTTCATTTTGATGCTCATTTTCTCGTTTCGATGAACATTACCTTTGTTTCGATGCATATTTCCTTCATTTTGAGGTTCATTTTCTAGTTACGATCAACATTTCCTTCGTTTCGATGCATATTTCCTTCATTTAGACACTCATTTTCTCGTTACGATCAATATATCCTTCGTTTCGATGCATATTTCCATCATTTTGATGCTCGTTTTCTCATTATGATCAACATTTCCTTCTTTTCGATGAATATTTCATTCATTTAGATGTTTGTTTTCTCTTTACGATTAACATTTCCCATCGTTTCGATGCATATTTTCATCATTTTGATGCTAGTTTTCTCGTTATGATCAATATTTCCTTCTTTTCTATGCATATTTCCATCATTTTGATGCTCTTTTTCTCGATATGATCAATATTTTCTTCGTTTCGATGCATATTTCTTCATTTTGATGCACATTTTCTCGTTACGATCATTATTTCGATCGTTTCGCTGCATATTTTCATCATTTTGATGCTTATTTTCTCGTTACGATCAATATTTCCTTCGTTTTGATGCTAATTTCCTTCTTTAAGATGCTCGTTTCCTTGTTACGATCAACATTTTCTTCGTTTCGATGCATATTTCCATCATTTTGATGCTACTTTTCTCGTTAATATCTACATTTCCTTCGTTTCGATGCATATTTCCTTCATTTTCATGTTCATTTTCTCGTTACGATCAACATTACCTTCGTTACGATGCATATTTCCTTCATTTTGATGTTCATTTTCCCATTACGATTAACATTTCCTTCTTTTCGTTCCATATTTCCTTCATTTTGATGCTTATTTTCTCGTTATGATGAACATTTCCTTCGTTTCGATGCTTATTTCCTTCTTTAAGATGCTCGTTTCCTTGTTACGATCAACATTTTCTACGTTTCGATGCATATTTCCATCATTTTGATGCTACTTTTCTCGTTAAAATCTACATTTCCTTCGTTTCGATGAATATTTCCTTCATTTTGATGCTCATTTTCTCGTTTCGATGAACATTACCTTTGTTTCGATGCATATTTCCTTCATTTTGAGGTTCATTTTCTAGTTACGATCAACATTTCCTTCGTTTCGATGCATATTTCCTTCATTTAGACACTCATTTTCTCGTTACGATCAATATATCCTTCGTTTCGATGCATATTTCCATCATTTTGATGCTCGTTTTCTCATTATGATCAACATTTCCTTCTTTTCGATGAATATTTCATTCATTTAGATGTTTGTTTTCTCTTTACGATTAACATTTCCCATCGTTTCGATGCATATTTTCATCATTTTGATGCTAGTTTTCTCGTTATGATCAATATTTCCTTCTTTTCTATGCATATTTCCATCATTTTGATGCTCTTTTTCTCGATATGATCAATATTTTCTTCGTTTCGATGCATATTTCTTCATTTTGATGCACATTTTCTCGTTACGATCATTATTTCGATCGTTTCGCTGCATATTTTCATCATTTTGATGCTTATTTTCTCGTTACGATCAATATTTCCTTCGTTTTGATGCTAATTTCCTTCTTTAAGATGCTCGTTTCCTTGTTACGATCAACATTTTCTTCGTTTCGATGCATATTTCCATCATTTTGATGCTACTTTTCTCGTTAATATCTACATTTCCTTCGTTTCGATGCATATTTCCTTCATTTTCATGTTCATTTTCTCGTTACGATCAACATTACCTTCGTTACGATGCATATTTCCTTCATTTTGATGTTCATTTTCCCATTACGATTAACATTTCCTTCTTTTCGTTCCATATTTCCTTCATTTTGATGCTTATTTTCTCGTTATGATGAACATTTCCTTCGTTTCGATGCTTATTTCCTTCTTTAAGATGCTCGTTTCCTTGTTACGATCAACATTTTCTACGTTTCGATGCATATTTCCATCATTTTGATGCTACTTTTCTCGTTAAAATCTACATTTCCTTCGTTTCGATGAATATTTCCTTCATTTTGATGCTCATTTTCTCGTTTCGATGAACATTACCTTTGTTTCGATGCATATTTCCTTCATTTTGAGGTTCATTTTCTAGTTACGATCAACATTTCCTTCGTTTCGATGCATATTTCCTTCATTTAGACACTCATTTTCTCGTTACGATCAATATATCCTTCGTTTCGATGCATATTTCCATCATTTTGATGCTCGTTTTCTCATTATGATCAACATTTCCTTCTTTTCGATGAATATTTCATTCATTTAGATGTTTGTTTTCTCTTTACGATTAACATTTCCCATCGTTTCGATGCATATTTTCATCATTTTGATGCTAGTTTTCTCGTTATGATCAATATTTCCTTCTTTTCTATGCATATTTCCATCATTTTGATGCTCTTTTTCTCGATATGATCAATATTTTCTTCGTTTCGATGCATATTTCTTCATTTTGATGCACATTTTCTCGTTACGATCATTATTTCGATCGTTTCGCTGCATATTTTCATCATTTTGATGCTTATTTTCTCGTTACGATCAATATTTCCTTCGTTTTGATGCTAATTTCCTTCTTTAAGATGCTCGTTTCCTTGTTACGATCAACATTTTCTTCGTTTCGATGCATATTTCCATCATTTTGATGCTACTTTTCTCGTTAATATCTACATTTCCTTCGTTTCGATGCATATTTCCTTCATTTTCATGTTCATTTTCTCGTTACGATCAACATTACCTTCGTTACGATGCATATTTCCTTCATTTTGATGTTCATTTTCCCATTACGATTAACATTTCCTTCTTTTCGTTCCATATTTCCTTCATTTTGATGCTTATTTTCTCGTTATGATGAACATTTCCTTCGTTTCGATGCTTATTTCCTTCTTTAAGATGCTCGTTTCCTTGTTACGATCAACATTTTCTACGTTTCGATGCATATTTCCATCATTTTGATGCTACTTTTCTCGTTAAAATCTACATTTCCTTCGTTTCGATGAATATTTCCTTCATTTTGATGCTCATTTTCTCGTTTCGATGAACATTACCTTTGTTTCGATGCATATTTCCTTCATTTTGAGGTTCATTTTCTAGTTACGATCAACATTTCCTTCGTTTCGATGCATATTTCCTTCATTTAGACACTCATTTTCTCGTTACGATCAATATATCCTTCGTTTCGATGCATATTTCCATCATTTTGATGCTCGTTTTCTCATTATGATCAACATTTCCTTCTTTTCGATGAATATTTCATTCATTTAGATGTTTGTTTTCTCTTTACGATTAACATTTCCCATCGTTTCGATGCATATTTTCATCATTTTGATGCTAGTTTTCTCGTTATGATCAATATTTCCTTCTTTTCTATGCATATTTCCATCATTTTGATGCTCTTTTTCTCGATATGATCAATATTTTCTTCGTTTCGATGCATATTTCTTCATTTTGATGCACATTTTCTCGTTACGATCATTATTTCGATCGTTTCGCTGCATATTTTCATCATTTTGATGCTTATTTTCTCGTTACGATCAATATTTCCTTCGTTTTGATGCTAATTTCCTTCTTTAAGATGCTCGTTTCCTTGTTACGATCAACATTTTCTTCGTTTCGATGCATATTTCCATCATTTTGATGCTACTTTTCTCGTTAATATCTACATTTCCTTCGTTTCGATGCATATTTCCTTCATTTTCATGTTCATTTTCTCGTTACGATCAACATTACCTTCGTTACGATGCATATTTCCTTCATTTTGATGTTCATTTTCCCATTACGATTAACATTTCCTTCTTTTCGTTCCATATTTCCTTCATTTTGATGCTTATTTTCTCGTTATGATGAACATTTCCTTCGTTTCGATGCTTATTTCCTTCTTTAAGATGCTCGTTTCCTTGTTACGATCAACATTTTCTACGTTTCGATGCATATTTCCATCATTTTGATGCTACTTTTCTCGTTAAAATCTACATTTCCTTCGTTTCGATGAATATTTCCTTCATTTTGATGCTCATTTTCTCGTTTCGATGAACATTACCTTTGTTTCGATGCATATTTCCTTCATTTTGAGGTTCATTTTCTAGTTACGATCAACATTTCCTTCGTTTCGATGCATATTTCCTTCATTTAGACACTCATTTTCTCGTTACGATCAATATATCCTTCGTTTCGATGCATATTTCCATCATTTTGATGCTCGTTTTCTCATTATGATCAACATTTCCTTCTTTTCGATGAATATTTCATTCATTTAGATGTTTGTTTTCTCTTTACGATTAACATTTCCCATCGTTTCGATGCATATTTTCATCATTTTGATGCTAGTTTTCTCGTTATGATCAATATTTCCTTCTTTTCTATGCATATTTCCATCATTTTGATGCTCTTTTTCTCGATATGATCAATATTTTCTTCGTTTCGATGCATATTTCTTCATTTTGATGCACATTTTCTCGTTACGATCATTATTTCGATCGTTTCGCTGCATATTTTCATCATTTTGATGCTTATTTTCTCGTTACGATCAATATTTCCTTCGTTTTGATGCTAATTTCCTTCTTTAAGATGCTCGTTTCCTTGTTACGATCAACATTTTCTTCGTTTCGATGCATATTTCCATCATTTTGATGCTACTTTTCTCGTTAATATCTACATTTCCTTCGTTTCGATGCATATTTCCTTCATTTTCATGTTCATTTTCTCGTTACGATCAACATTACCTTCGTTACGATGCATATTTCCTTCATTTTGATGTTCATTTTCCCATTACGATTAACATTTCCTTCTTTTCGTTCCATATTTCCTTCATTTTGATGCTTATTTTCTCGTTATGATGAACATTTCCTTCGTTTCGATGCTTATTTCCTTCTTTAAGATGCTCGTTTCCTTGTTACGATCAACATTTTCTACGTTTCGATGCATATTTCCATCATTTTGATGCTACTTTTCTCGTTAAAATCTACATTTCCTTCGTTTCGATGAATATTTCCTTCATTTTGATGCTCATTTTCTCGTTTCGATGAACATTACCTTTGTTTCGATGCATATTTCCTTCATTTTGAGGTTCATTTTCTAGTTACGATCAACATTTCCTTCGTTTCGATGCATATTTCCTTCATTTAGACACTCATTTTCTCGTTACGATCAATATATCCTTCGTTTCGATGCATATTTCCATCATTTTGATGCTCGTTTTCTCATTATGATCAACATTTCCTTCTTTTCGATGAATATTTCATTCATTTAGATGTTTGTTTTCTCTTTACGATTAACATTTCCCATCGTTTCGATGCATATTTTCATCATTTTGATGCTAGTTTTCTCGTTATGATCAATATTTCCTTCTTTTCTATGCATATTTCCATCATTTTGATGCTCTTTTTCTCGATATGATCAATATTTTCTTCGTTTCGATGCATATTTCTTCATTTTGATGCACATTTTCTCGTTACGATCATTATTTCGATCGTTTCGCTGCATATTTTCATCATTTTGATGCTTATTTTCTCGTTACGATCAATATTTCCTTCGTTTTGATGCTAATTTCCTTCTTTAAGATGCTCGTTTCCTTGTTACGATCAACATTTTCTTCGTTTCGATGCATATTTCCATCATTTTGATGCTACTTTTCTCGTTAATATCTACATTTCCTTCGTTTCGATGCATATTTCCTTCATTTTCATGTTCATTTTCTCGTTACGATCAACATTACCTTCGTTACGATGCATATTTCCTTCATTTTGATGTTCATTTTCCCATTACGATTAACATTTCCTTCTTTTCGTTCCATATTTCCTTCATTTTGATGCTTATTTTCTCGTTATGATGAACATTTCCTTCGTTTCGATGCTTATTTCCTTCTTTAAGATGCTCGTTTCCTTGTTACGATCAACATTTTCTACGTTTCGATGCATATTTCCATCATTTTGATGCTACTTTTCTCGTTAAAATCTACATTTCCTTCGTTTCGATGAATATTTCCTTCATTTTGATGCTCATTTTCTCGTTTCGATGAACATTACCTTTGTTTCGATGCATATTTCCTTCATTTTGAGGTTCATTTTCTAGTTACGATCAACATTTCCTTCGTTTCGATGCATATTTCCTTCATTTAGACACTCATTTTCTCGTTACGATCAATATATCCTTCGTTTCGATGCATATTTCCATCATTTTGATGCTCGTTTTCTCATTATGATCAACATTTCCTTCTTTTCGATGAATATTTCATTCATTTAGATGTTTGTTTTCTCTTTACGATTAACATTTCCCATCGTTTCGATGCATATTTTCATCATTTTGATGCTAGTTTTCTCGTTATGATCAATATTTCCTTCTTTTCTATGCATATTTCCATCATTTTGATGCTCTTTTTCTCGATATGATCAATATTTTCTTCGTTTCGATGCATATTTCTTCATTTTGATGCACATTTTCTCGTTACGATCATTATTTCGATCGTTTCGCTGCATATTTTCATCATTTTGATGCTTATTTTCTCGTTACGATCAATATTTCCTTCGTTTTGATGCTAATTTCCTTCTTTAAGATGCTCGTTTCCTTGTTACGATCAACATTTTCTTCGTTTCGATGCATATTTCCATCATTTTGATGCTACTTTTCTCGTTAATATCTACATTTCCTTCGTTTCGATGCATATTTCCTTCATTTTCATGTTCATTTTCTCGTTACGATCAACATTACCTTCGTTACGATGCATATTTCCTTCATTTTGATGTTCATTTTCCCATTACGATTAACATTTCCTTCTTTTCGTTCCATATTTCCTTCATTTTGATGCTTATTTTCTCGTTATGATGAACATTTCCTTCGTTTCGATGCTTATTTCCTTCTTTAAGATGCTCGTTTCCTTGTTACGATCAACATTTTCTACGTTTCGATGCATATTTCCATCATTTTGATGCTACTTTTCTCGTTAAAATCTACATTTCCTTCGTTTCGATGAATATTTCCTTCATTTTGATGCTCATTTTCTCGTTTCGATGAACATTACCTTTGTTTCGATGCATATTTCCTTCATTTTGAGGTTCATTTTCTAGTTACGATCAACATTTCCTTCGTTTCGATGCATATTTCCTTCATTTAGACACTCATTTTCTCGTTACGATCAATATATCCTTCGTTTCGATGCATATTTCCATCATTTTGATGCTCGTTTTCTCATTATGATCAACATTTCCTTCTTTTCGATGAATATTTCATTCATTTAGATGTTTGTTTTCTCTTTACGATTAACATTTCCCATCGTTTCGATGCATATTTTCATCATTTTGATGCTAGTTTTCTCGTTATGATCAATATTTCCTTCTTTTCTATGCATATTTCCATCATTTTGATGCTCTTTTTCTCGATATGATCAATATTTTCTTCGTTTCGATGCATATTTCTTCATTTTGATGCACATTTTCTCGTTACGATCATTATTTCGATCGTTTCGCTGCATATTTTCATCATTTTGATGCTTATTTTCTCGTTACGATCAATATTTCCTTCGTTTTGATGCTAATTTCCTTCTTTAAGATGCTCGTTTCCTTGTTACGATCAACATTTTCTTCGTTTCGATGCATATTTCCATCATTTTGATGCTACTTTTCTCGTTAATATCTACATTTCCTTCGTTTCGATGCATATTTCCTTCATTTTCATGTTCATTTTCTCGTTACGATCAACATTACCTTCGTTACGATGCATATTTCCTTCATTTTGATGTTCATTTTCCCATTACGATTAACATTTCCTTCTTTTCGTTCCATATTTCCTTCATTTTGATGCTTATTTTCTCGTTATGATGAACATTTCCTTCGTTTCGATGCTTATTTCCTTCTTTAAGATGCTCGTTTCCTTGTTACGATCAACATTTTCTACGTTTCGATGCATATTTCCATCATTTTGATGCTACTTTTCTCGTTAAAATCTACATTTCCTTCGTTTCGATGAATATTTCCTTCATTTTGATGCTCATTTTCTCGTTTCGATGAACATTACCTTTGTTTCGATGCATATTTCCTTCATTTTGAGGTTCATTTTCTAGTTACGATCAACATTTCCTTCGTTTCGATGCATATTTCCTTCATTTAGACACTCATTTTCTCGTTACGATCAATATATCCTTCGTTTCGATGCATATTTCCATCATTTTGATGCTCGTTTTCTCATTATGATCAACATTTCCTTCTTTTCGATGAATATTTCATTCATTTAGATGTTTGTTTTCTCTTTACGATTAACATTTCCCATCGTTTCGATGCATATTTTCATCATTTTGATGCTAGTTTTCTCGTTATGATCAATATTTCCTTCTTTTCTATGCATATTTCCATCATTTTGATGCTCTTTTTCTCGATATGATCAATATTTTCTTCGTTTCGATGCATATTTCTTCATTTTGATGCACATTTTCTCGTTACGATCATTATTTCGATCGTTTCGCTGCATATTTTCATCATTTTGATGCTTATTTTCTCGTTACGATCAATATTTCCTTCGTTTTGATGCTAATTTCCTTCTTTAAGATGCTCGTTTCCTTGTTACGATCAACATTTTCTTCGTTTCGATGCATATTTCCATCATTTTGATGCTACTTTTCTCGTTAATATCTACATTTCCTTCGTTTCGATGCATATTTCCTTCATTTTCATGTTCATTTTCTCGTTACGATCAACATTACCTTCGTTACGATGCATATTTCCTTCATTTTGATGTTCATTTTCCCATTACGATTAACATTTCCTTCTTTTCGTTCCATATTTCCTTCATTTTGATGCTTATTTTCTCGTTATGATGAACATTTCCTTCGTTTCGATGCTTATTTCCTTCTTTAAGATGCTCGTTTCCTTGTTACGATCAACATTTTCTACGTTTCGATGCATATTTCCATCATTTTGATGCTACTTTTCTCGTTAAAATCTACATTTCCTTCGTTTCGATGAATATTTCCTTCATTTTGATGCTCATTTTCTCGTTTCGATGAACATTACCTTTGTTTCGATGCATATTTCCTTCATTTTGAGGTTCATTTTCTAGTTACGATCAACATTTCCTTCGTTTCGATGCATATTTCCTTCATTTAGACACTCATTTTCTCGTTACGATCAATATATCCTTCGTTTCGATGCATATTTCCATCATTTTGATGCTCGTTTTCTCATTATGATCAACATTTCCTTCTTTTCGATGAATATTTCATTCATTTAGATGTTTGTTTTCTCTTTACGATTAACATTTCCCATCGTTTCGATGCATATTTTCATCATTTTGATGCTAGTTTTCTCGTTATGATCAATATTTCCTTCTTTTCTATGCATATTTCCATCATTTTGATGCTCTTTTTCTCGATATGATCAATATTTTCTTCGTTTCGATGCATATTTCTTCATTTTGATGCACATTTTCTCGTTACGATCATTATTTCGATCGTTTCGCTGCATATTTTCATCATTTTGATGCTTATTTTCTCGTTACGATCAATATTTCCTTCGTTTTGATGCTAATTTCCTTCTTTAAGATGCTCGTTTCCTTGTTACGATCAACATTTTCTTCGTTTCGATGCATATTTCCATCATTTTGATGCTACTTTTCTCGTTAATATCTACATTTCCTTCGTTTCGATGCATATTTCCTTCATTTTCATGTTCATTTTCTCGTTACGATCAACATTACCTTCGTTACGATGCATATTTCCTTCATTTTGATGTTCATTTTCCCATTACGATTAACATTTCCTTCTTTTCGTTCCATATTTCCTTCATTTTGATGCTTATTTTCTCGTTATGATGAACATTTCCTTCGTTTCGATGCTTATTTCCTTCTTTAAGATGCTCGTTTCCTTGTTACGATCAACATTTTCTACGTTTCGATGCATATTTCCATCATTTTGATGCTACTTTTCTCGTTAAAATCTACATTTCCTTCGTTTCGATGAATATTTCCTTCATTTTGATGCTCATTTTCTCGTTTCGATGAACATTACCTTTGTTTCGATGCATATTTCCTTCATTTTGAGGTTCATTTTCTAGTTACGATCAACATTTCCTTCGTTTCGATGCATATTTCCTTCATTTAGACACTCATTTTCTCGTTACGATCAATATATCCTTCGTTTCGATGCATATTTCCATCATTTTGATGCTCGTTTTCTCATTATGATCAACATTTCCTTCTTTTCGATGAATATTTCATTCATTTAGATGTTTGTTTTCTCTTTACGATTAACATTTCCCATCGTTTCGATGCATATTTTCATCATTTTGATGCTAGTTTTCTCGTTATGATCAATATTTCCTTCTTTTCTATGCATATTTCCATCATTTTGATGCTCTTTTTCTCGATATGATCAATATTTTCTTCGTTTCGATGCATATTTCTTCATTTTGATGCACATTTTCTCGTTACGATCATTATTTCGATCGTTTCGCTGCATATTTTCATCATTTTGATGCTTATTTTCTCGTTACGATCAATATTTCCTTCGTTTTGATGCTAATTTCCTTCTTTAAGATGCTCGTTTCCTTGTTACGATCAACATTTTCTTCGTTTCGATGCATATTTCCATCATTTTGATGCTACTTTTCTCGTTAATATCTACATTTCCTTCGTTTCGATGCATATTTCCTTCATTTTCATGTTCATTTTCTCGTTACGATCAACATTACCTTCGTTACGATGCATATTTCCTTCATTTTGATGTTCATTTTCCCATTACGATTAACATTTCCTTCTTTTCGTTCCATATTTCCTTCATTTTGATGCTTATTTTCTCGTTATGATGAACATTTCCTTCGTTTCGATGCTTATTTCCTTCTTTAAGATGCTCGTTTCCTTGTTACGATCAACATTTTCTACGTTTCGATGCATATTTCCATCATTTTGATGCTACTTTTCTCGTTAAAATCTACATTTCCTTCGTTTCGATGAATATTTCCTTCATTTTGATGCTCATTTTCTCGTTTCGATGAACATTACCTTTGTTTCGATGCATATTTCCTTCATTTTGAGGTTCATTTTCTAGTTACGATCAACATTTCCTTCGTTTCGATGCATATTTCCTTCATTTAGACACTCATTTTCTCGTTACGATCAATATATCCTTCGTTTCGATGCATATTTCCATCATTTTGATGCTCGTTTTCTCATTATGATCAACATTTCCTTCTTTTCGATGAATATTTCATTCATTTAGATGTTTGTTTTCTCTTTACGATTAACATTTCCCATCGTTTCGATGCATATTTTCATCATTTTGATGCTAGTTTTCTCGTTATGATCAATATTTCCTTCTTTTCTATGCATATTTCCATCATTTTGATGCTCTTTTTCTCGATATGATCAATATTTTCTTCGTTTCGATGCATATTTCTTCATTTTGATGCACATTTTCTCGTTACGATCATTATTTCGATCGTTTCGCTGCATATTTTCATCATTTTGATGCTTATTTTCTCGTTACGATCAATATTTCCTTCGTTTTGATGCTAATTTCCTTCTTTAAGATGCTCGTTTCCTTGTTACGATCAACATTTTCTTCGTTTCGATGCATATTTCCATCATTTTGATGCTACTTTTCTCGTTAATATCTACATTTCCTTCGTTTCGATGCATATTTCCTTCATTTTCATGTTCATTTTCTCGTTACGATCAACATTACCTTCGTTACGATGCATATTTCCTTCATTTTGATGTTCATTTTCCATTACGATTAACATTTCCTTCTTTTCGTTCCATATTTCCTTCATTTTGATGCTTATTTTCTCGTTATGATGAACATTTCCTTCGTTTCGATGCTTATTTCCTTCTTTAAGATGCTCGTTTCCTTGTTACGATCAACATTTTCTACGTTTCGATGCATATTTCCATCATTTTGATGCTACTTTTCTCGTTAAAATCTACATTTCCTTCGTTTCGATGAATATTTCCTTCATTTTGATGCTCATTTTCTCGTTTCGATGAACATTACCTTTGTTTCGATGCATATTTCCTTCATTTTGAGGTTCATTTTCTAGTTACGATCAACATTTCCTTCGTTTCGATGCATATTTCCTTCATTTAGACACTCATTTTCTCGTTACGATCAATATATCCTTCGTTTCGATGCATATTTCCATCATTTTGATGCTCGTTTTCTCATTATGATCAACATTTCCTTCTTTTCGATGAATATTTCATTCATTTAGATGTTTGTTTTCTCTTTACGATTAACATTTCCCATCGTTTCGATGCATATTTTCATCATTTTGATGCTAGTTTTCTCGTTATGATCAATATTTCCTTCTTTTCTATGCATATTTCCATCATTTTGATGCTCTTTTTCTCGATATGATCAATATTTTCTTCGTTTCGATGCATATTTCTTCATTTTGATGCACATTTTCTCGTTACGATCATTATTTCGATCGTTTCGCTGCATATTTTCATCATTTTGATGCTTATTTTCTCGTTACGATCAATATTTCCTTCGTTTTGATGCTAATTTCCTTCTTTAAGATGCTCGTTTCCTTGTTACGATCAACATTTTCTTCGTTTCGATGCATATTTCCATCATTTTGATGCTACTTTTCTCGTTAATATCTACATTTCCTTCGTTTCGATGCATATTTCCTTCATTTTCATGTTCATTTTCTCGTTACGATCAACATTACCTTCGTTACGATGCATATTTCCTTCATTTTGATGTTCATTTTCCCATTACGATTAACATTTCCTTCTTTTCGTTCCATATTTCCTTCATTTTGATGCTTATTTTCTCGTTATGATGAACATTTCCTTCGTTTCGATGCTTATTTCCTTCTTTAAGATGCTCGTTTCCTTGTTACGATCAACATTTTCTACGTTTCGATGCATATTTCCATCATTTTGATGCTACTTTTCTCGTTAAAATCTACATTTCCTTCGTTTCGATGAATATTTCCTTCATTTTGATGCTCATTTTCTCGTTTCGATGAACATTACCTTTGTTTCGATGCATATTTCCTTCATTTTGAGGTTCATTTTCTAGTTACGATCAACATTTCCTTCGTTTCGATGCATATTTCCTTCATTTAGACACTCATTTTCTCGTTACGATCAATATATCCTTCGTTTCGATGCATATTTCCATCATTTTGATGCTCGTTTTCTCATTATGATCAACATTTCCTTCTTTTCGATGAATATTTCATTCATTTAGATGTTTGTTTTCTCTTTACGATTAACATTTCCCATCGTTTCGATGCATATTTTCATCATTTTGATGCTAGTTTTCTCGTTATGATCAATATTTCCTTCTTTTCTATGCATATTTCCATCATTTTGATGCTCTTTTTCTCGATATGATCAATATTTTCTTCGTTTCGATGCATATTTCTTCATTTTGATGCACATTTTCTCGTTACGATCATTATTTCGATCGTTTCGCTGCATATTTTCATCATTTTGATGCTTATTTTCTCGTTACGATCAATATTTCCTTCGTTTTGATGCTAATTTCCTTCTTTAAGATGCTCGTTTCCTTGTTACGATCAACATTTTCTTCGTTTCGATGCATATTTCCATCATTTTGATGCTACTTTTCTCGTTAATATCTACATTTCCTTCGTTTCGATGCATATTTCCTTCATTTTCATGTTCATTTTCTCGTTACGATCAACATTACCTTCGTTACGATGCATATTTCCTTCATTTTGATGTTCATTTTCCCATTACGATTAACATTTCCTTCTTTTCGTTCCATATTTCCTTCATTTTGATGCTTATTTTCTCGTTATGATGAACATTTCCTTCGTTTCGATGCTTATTTCCTTCTTTAAGATGCTCGTTTCCTTGTTACGATCAACATTTTCTACGTTTCGATGCATATTTCCATCATTTTGATGCTACTTTTCTCGTTAAAATCTACATTTCCTTCGTTTCGATGAATATTTCCTTCATTTTGATGCTCATTTTCTCGTTTCGATGAACATTACCTTTGTTTCGATGCATATTTCCTTCATTTTGAGGTTCATTTTCTAGTTACGATCAACATTTCCTTCGTTTCGATGCATATTTCCTTCATTTAGACACTCATTTTCTCGTTACGATCAATATATCCTTCGTTTCGATGCATATTTCCATCATTTTGATGCTCGTTTTCTCATTATGATCAACATTTCCTTCTTTTCGATGAATATTTCATTCATTTAGATGTTTGTTTTCTCTTTACGATTAACATTTCCCATCGTTTCGATGCATATTTTCATCATTTTGATGCTAGTTTTCTCGTTATGATCAATATTTCCTTCTTTTCTATGCATATTTCCATCATTTTGATGCTCTTTTTCTCGATATGATCAATATTTTCTTCGTTTCGATGCATATTTCTTCATTTTGATGCACATTTTCTCGTTACGATCATTATTTCGATCGTTTCGCTGCATATTTTCATCATTTTGATGCTAATTTTCTCGTTACGATCAATATTTCCTTCGTTTTGATGCTAATTTCCTTCTTTAAGATGCTCGTTTCCTTGTTACGATCAACATTTTCTTCGTTTCGATGCATATTTCCATCATTTTGATGCTACTTTTCTCGTTAATATCTACATTTCCTTCGTTTCGATGCATATTTCTTTCATTTTCATGTTCATTTTCTCGTTACGAACAACATTACCTTCGTTACGATGAATATTTCCTTCATTTTGATGTTCATTTTCCTATTACGATTAACATTTCCTTCTTTTCGTTCCATATTTCCTTCATTTTGATGCTTATTTTCTCGTTATGATGAACATTTCCTTCGTTTCGATGCATATTTTCATCATTTTGATGCTAGTTTTCTCGTTATGATCAATATTTCCTTCTTTTCTATGCATATTTCCATCATTTTGATGCTCTTTTTCTCGATATGATCAATATTTTCTTCGTTTCGATGCATATTTCTTCATTTTGATGCACATTTTCTCGTTACGATCATTATTTCGATCGTTTCGCTGCATATTTTCATCATTTTGATGCTTATTTTCTCGTTACGATCAATATTTCCTTCGTTTTGATGCTAATTTCCTTCTTTAAGATGCTCGTTTCCTTGTTACGATCAACATTTTCTACGTTTCGATGCATATTTCCATCATTTTGATGCTACTTTTCTCTTTAATATCTACATTTCCTTCGTTTCGATGCATATTTCCTTCATTTTCATGTTCATTTTCTCGTTACGATCAACATTACCTTCGTTACGATGCATATTTCCTTCATTTTGATGTTCATTTTCCCATTACGATTAACATTTCCTTCTTTTCGTTCCATATTTCCTTCATTTTGATGCTTATTTTCTCGTTATGATGAACATTTCCTTCGTTTCGATGCTTATTTCCTTCTTTAAGATGCTCGTTTCCTTGTTACGATCAACATTTTCTACGTTTCGATGCATATTTCCATCATTTTGATGCTACTTTTCTCGTTAAAATCTACATTTCCTTCGTTTCGATGAATATTTCCTTCATTTTGATGCTCATTTTCTCGTTTCGATGAACATTACCTTTGTTTCGATGCATATTTCCTTCATTTTGAGGTTCATTTTCTAGTTACGATCAACATTTCCTTCGTTTCGATGCATATTTCCTTCATTTAGACACTCATTTTCTCGTTACGATCAATATATCCTTCGTTTCGATGCATATTTCCATCATTTTGATGCTCGTTTTCTCATTATGATCAACATTTCCTTCTTTTCGATGAATATTTCATTCATTTAGATGTTTGTTTTCTCTTTACGATTAACATTTCCCATCGTTTCGATGCATATTTTCATCATTTTGATGCTAGTTTTCTCGTTATGATCAATATTTCCTTCTTTTCTATGCATATTTCCATCATTTTGATGCTCTTTTTCTCGATATGATCAATATTTTCTTCGTTTCGATGCATATTTCTTCATTTTGATGCACATTTTCTCGTTACGATCATTATTTCGATCGTTTCGCTGCATATTTTCATCATTTTGATGCTTATTTTCTCGTTACGATCAATATTTCCTTCGTTTTGATGCTAATTTCCTTCTTTAAGATGCTCGTTTCCTTGTTACGATCAACATTTTCTTCGTTTCGATGCATATTTCCATCATTTTGATGCTACTTTTCTCGTTAATATCTACATTTCCTTCGTTTCGATGCATATTTCCTTCATTTTCATGTTCATTTTCTCGTTACGATCAACATTACCTTCGTTACGATGCATATTTCCTTCATTTTGATGTTCATTTTCCCATTACGATTAACATTTCCTTCTTTTCGTTCCATATTTCCTTCATTTTGATGCTTATTTTCTCGTTATGATGAACATTTCCTTCGTTTCGATGCTTATTTCCTTCTTTAAGATGCTCGTTTCCTTGTTACGATCAACATTTTCTACGTTTCGATGCATATTTCCATCATTTTGATGCTACTTTTCTCGTTAAAATCTACATTTCCTTCGTTTCGATGAATATTTCCTTCATTTTGATGCTCATTTTCTCGTTTCGATGAACATTACCTTTGTTTCGATGCATATTTCCTTCATTTTGAGGTTCATTTTCTAGTTACGATCAACATTTCCTTCGTTTCGATGCATATTTCCTTCATTTAGACACTCATTTTCTCGTTACGATCAATATATCCTTCGTTTCGATGCATATTTCCATCATTTTGATGCTCGTTTTCTCATTATGATCAACATTTCCTTCTTTTCGATGAATATTTCATTCATTTAGATGTTTGTTTTCTCTTTACGATTAACATTTCCCATCGTTTCGATGCATATTTTCATCATTTTGATGCTAGTTTTCTCGTTATGATCAATATTTCCTTCTTTTCTATGCATATTTCCATCATTTTGATGCTCTTTTTCTCGATATGATCAATATTTTCTTCGTTTCGATGCATATTTCTTCATTTTGATGCACATTTTCTCGTTACGATCATTATTTCGATCGTTTCGCTGCATATTTTCATCATTTTGATGCTTATTTTCTCGTTACGATCAATATTTCCTTCGTTTTGATGCTAATTTCCTTCTTTAAGATGCTCGTTTCCTTGTTACGATCAACATTTTCTTCGTTTCGATGCATATTTCCATCATTTTGATGCTACTTTTCTCGTTAATATCTACATTTCCTTCGTTTCGATGCATATTTCCTTCATTTTCATGTTCATTTTCTCGTTACGATCAACATTACCTTCGTTACGATGCATATTTCCTTCATTTTGATGTTCATTTTCCATTACGATTAACATTTCCTTCTTTTCGTTCCATATTTCCTTCATTTTGATGCTTATTTTCTCGTTATGATGAACATTTCCTTCGTTTCGATGCTTATTTCCTTCTTTAAGATGCTCGTTTCCTTGTTACGATCAACATTTTCTACGTTTCGATGCATATTTCCATCATTTTGATGCTACTTTTCTCGTTAAAATCTACATTTCCTTCGTTTCGATGAATATTTCCTTCATTTTGATGCTCATTTTCTCGTTTCGATGAACATTACCTTTGTTTCGATGCATATTTCCTTCATTTTGAGGTTCATTTTCTAGTTACGATCAACATTTCCTTCGTTTCGATGCATATTTCCTTCATTTAGACACTCATTTTCTCGTTACGATCAATATATCCTTCGTTTCGATGCATATTTCCATCATTTTGATGCTCGTTTTCTCATTATGATCAACATTTCCTTCTTTTCGATGAATATTTCATTCATTTAGATGTTTGTTTTCTCTTTACGATTAACATTTCCCATCGTTTCGATGCATATTTTCATCATTTTGATGCTAGTTTTCTCGTTATGATCAATATTTCCTTCTTTTCTATGCATATTTCCATCATTTTGATGCTCTTTTTCTCGATATGATCAATATTTTCTTCGTTTCGATGCATATTTCTTCATTTTGATGCACATTTTCTCGTTACGATCATTATTTCGATCGTTTCGCTGCATATTTTCATCATTTTGATGCTTATTTTCTCGTTACGATCAATATTTCCTTCGTTTTGATGCTAATTTCCTTCTTTAAGATGCTCGTTTCCTTGTTACGATCAACATTTTCTTCGTTTCGATGCATATTTCCATCATTTTGATGCTACTTTTCTCGTTAATATCTACATTTCCTTCGTTTCGATGCATATTTCCTTCATTTTCATGTTCATTTTCTCGTTACGATCAACATTACCTTCGTTACGATGCATATTTCCTTCATTTTGATGTTCATTTTCCCATTACGATTAACATTTCCTTCTTTTCGTTCCATATTTCCTTCATTTTGATGCTTATTTTCTCGTTATGATGAACATTTCCTTCGTTTCGATGCTTATTTCCTTCTTTAAGATGCTCGTTTCCTTGTTACGATCAACATTTTCTACGTTTCGATGCATATTTCCATCATTTTGATGCTACTTTTCTCGTTAAAATCTACATTTCCTTCGTTTCGATGAATATTTCCTTCATTTTGATGCTCATTTTCTCGTTTCGATGAACATTACCTTTGTTTCGATGCATATTTCCTTCATTTTGAGGTTCATTTTCTAGTTACGATCAACATTTCCTTCGTTTCGATGCATATTTCCTTCATTTAGACACTCATTTTCTCGTTACGATCAATATATCCTTCGTTTCGATGCATATTTCCATCATTTTGATGCTCGTTTTCTCATTATGATCAACATTTCCTTCTTTTCGATGAATATTTCATTCATTTAGATGTTTGTTTTCTCTTTACGATTAACATTTCCCATCGTTTCGATGCATATTTTCATCATTTTGATGCTAGTTTTCTCGTTATGATCAATATTTCCTTCTTTTCTATGCATATTTCCATCATTTTGATGCTCTTTTTCTCGATATGATCAATATTTTCTTCGTTTCGATGCATATTTCTTCATTTTGATGCACATTTTCTCGTTACGATCATTATTTCGATCGTTTCGCTGCATATTTTCATCATTTTGATGCTTATTTTCTCGTTACGATCAATATTTCCTTCGTTTTGATGCTAATTTCCTTCTTTAAGATGCTCGTTTCCTTGTTACGATCAACATTTTCTTCGTTTCGATGCATATTTCCATCATTTTGATGCTACTTTTCTCGTTAATATCTACATTTCCTTCGTTTCGATGCATATTTCCTTCATTTTCATGTTCATTTTCTCGTTACGATCAACATTACCTTCGTTACGATGCATATTTCCTTCATTTTGATGTTCATTTTCCCATTACGATTAACATTTCCTTCTTTTCGTTCCATATTTCCTTCATTTTGATGCTTATTTTCTCGTTATGATGAACATTTCCTTCGTTTCGATGCTTATTTCCTTCTTTAAGATGCTCGTTTCCTTGTTACGATCAACATTTTCTACGTTTCGATGCATATTTCCATCATTTTGATGCTACTTTTCTCGTTAAAATCTACATTTCCTTCGTTTCGATGAATATTTCCTTCATTTTGATGCTCATTTTCTCGTTTCGATGAACATTACCTTTGTTTCGATGCATATTTCCTTCATTTTGAGGTTCATTTTCTAGTTACGATCAACATTTCCTTCGTTTCGATGCATATTTCCTTCATTTAGACACTCATTTTCTCGTTACGATCAATATATCCTTCGTTTCGATGCATATTTCCATCATTTTGATGCTCGTTTTCTCATTATGATCAACATTTCCTTCTTTTCGATGAATATTTCATTCATTTAGATGTTTGTTTTCTCTTTACGATTAACATTTCCCATCGTTTCGATGCATATTTTCATCATTTTGATGCTAGTTTTCTCGTTATGATCAATATTTCCTTCTTTTCTATGCATATTTCCATCATTTTGATGCTCTTTTTCTCGATATGATCAATATTTTCTTCGTTTCGATGCATATTTCTTCATTTTGATGCACATTTTCTCGTTACGATCATTATTTCGATCGTTTCGCTGCATATTTTCATCATTTTGATGCTTATTTTCTCGTTACGATCAATATTTCCTTCGTTTTGATGCTAATTTCCTTCTTTAAGATGCTCGTTTCCTTGTTACGATCAACATTTTCTTCGTTTCGATGCATATTTCCATCATTTTGATGCTACTTTTCTCGTTAATATCTACATTTCCTTCGTTTCGATGCATATTTCCTTCATTTTCATGTTCATTTTCTCGTTACGATCAACATTACCTTCGTTACGATGCATATTTCCTTCATTTTGATGTTCATTTTCCCATTACGATTAACATTTCCTTCTTTTCGTTCCATATTTCCTTCATTTTGATGCTTATTTTCTCGTTATGATGAACATTTCCTTCGTTTCGATGCTTATTTCCTTCTTTAAGATGCTCGTTTCCTTGTTACGATCAACATTTTCTACGTTTCGATGCATATTTCCATCATTTTGATGCTACTTTTCTCGTTAAAATCTACATTTCCTTCGTTTCGATGAATATTTCCTTCATTTTGATGCTCATTTTCTCGTTTCGATGAACATTACCTTTGTTTCGATGCATATTTCCTTCATTTTGAGGTTCATTTTCTAGTTACGATCAACATTTCCTTCGTTTCGATGCATATTTCCTTCATTTAGACACTCATTTTCTCGTTACGATCAATATATCCTTCGTTTCGATGCATATTTCCATCATTTTGATGCTCGTTTTCTCATTATGATCAACATTTCCTTCTTTTCGATGAATATTTCATTCATTTAGATGTTTGTTTTCTCTTTACGATTAACATTTCCCATCGTTTCGATGCATATTTTCATCATTTTGATGCTAGTTTTCTCGTTATGATCAATATTTCCTTCTTTTCTATGCATATTTCCATCATTTTGATGCTCTTTTTCTCGATATGATCAATATTTTCTTCGTTTCGATGCATATTTCTTCATTTTGATGCACATTTTCTCGTTACGATCATTATTTCGATCGTTTCGCTGCATATTTTCATCATTTTGATGCTTATTTTCTCGTTACGATCAATATTTCCTTCGTTTTGATGCTAATTTCCTTCTTTAAGATGCTCGTTTCCTTGTTACGATCAACATTTTCTTCGTTTCGATGCATATTTCCATCATTTTGATGCTACTTTTCTCGTTAATATCTACATTTCCTTCGTTTCGATGCATATTTCCTTCATTTTCATGTTCATTTTCTCGTTACGATCAACATTACCTTCGTTACGATGCATATTTCCTTCATTTTGATGTTCATTTTCCCATTACGATTAACATTTCCTTCTTTTCGTTCCATATTTCCTTCATTTTGATGCTTATTTTCTCGTTATGATGAACATTTCCTTCGTTTCGATGCTTATTTCCTTCTTTAAGATGCTCGTTTCCTTGTTACGATCAACATTTTCTACGTTTCGATGCATATTTCCATCATTTTGATGCTACTTTTCTCGTTAAAATCTACATTTCCTTCGTTTCGATGAATATTTCCTTCATTTTGATGCTCATTTTCTCGTTTCGATGAACATTACCTTTGTTTCGATGCATATTTCCTTCATTTTGAGGTTCATTTTCTAGTTACGATCAACATTTCCTTCGTTTCGATGCATATTTCCTTCATTTAGACACTCATTTTCTCGTTACGATCAATATATCCTTCGTTTCGATGCATATTTCCATCATTTTGATGCTCGTTTTCTCATTATGATCAACATTTCCTTCTTTTCGATGAATATTTCATTCATTTAGATGTTTGTTTTCTCTTTACGATTAACATTTCCCATCGTTTCGATGCATATTTTCATCATTTTGATGCTAGTTTTCTCGTTATGATCAATATTTCCTTCTTTTCTATGCATATTTCCATCATTTTGATGCTCTTTTTCTCGATATGATCAATATTTTCTTCGTTTCGATGCATATTTCTTCATTTTGATGCACATTTTCTCGTTACGATCATTATTTCGATCGTTTCGCTGCATATTTTCATCATTTTGATGCTTATTTTCTCGTTACGATCAATATTTCCTTCGTTTTGATGCTAATTTCCTTCTTTAAGATGCTCGTTTCCTTGTTACGATCAACATTTTCTTCGTTTCGATGCATATTTCCATCATTTTGATGCTACTTTTCTCGTTAATATCTACATTTCCTTCGTTTCGATGCATATTTCCTTCATTTTCATGTTCATTTTCTCGTTACGATCAACATTACCTTCGTTACGATGCATATTTCCTTCATTTTGATGTTCATTTTCCCATTACGATTAACATTTCCTTCTTTTCGTTCCATATTTCCTTCATTTTGATGCTTATTTTCTCGTTATGATGAACATTTCCTTCGTTTCGATGCTTATTTCCTTCTTTAAGATGCTCGTTTCCTTGTTACGATCAACATTTTCTACGTTTCGATGCATATTTCCATCATTTTGATGCTACTTTTCTCGTTAAAATCTACATTTCCTTCGTTTCGATGAATATTTCCTTCATTTTGATGCTCATTTTCTCGTTTCGATGAACATTACCTTTGTTTCGATGCATATTTCCTTCATTTTGAGGTTCATTTTCTAGTTACGATCAACATTTCCTTCGTTTCGATGCATATTTCCTTCATTTAGACACTCATTTTCTCGTTACGATCAATATATCCTTCGTTTCGATGCATATTTCCATCATTTTGATGCTCGTTTTCTCATTATGATCAACATTTCCTTCTTTTCGATGAATATTTCATTCATTTAGATGTTTGTTTTCTCTTTACGATTAACATTTCCCATCGTTTCGATGCATATTTTCATCATTTTGATGCTAGTTTTCTCGTTATGATCAATATTTCCTTCTTTTCTATGCATATTTCCATCATTTTGATGCTCTTTTTCTCGATATGATCAATATTTTCTTCGTTTCGATGCATATTTCTTCATTTTGATGCACATTTTCTCGTTACGATCATTATTTCGATCGTTTCGCTGCATATTTTCATCATTTTGATGCTTATTTTCTCGTTACGATCAATATTTCCTTCGTTTTGATGCTAATTTCCTTCTTTAAGATGCTCGTTTCCTTGTTACGATCAACATTTTCTTCGTTTCGATGCATATTTCCATCATTTTGATGCTACTTTTCTCGTTAATATCTACATTTCCTTCGTTTCGATGCATATTTCCTTCATTTTCATGTTCATTTTCTCGTTACGATCAACATTACCTTCGTTACGATGCATATTTCCTTCATTTTGATGTTCATTTTCCATTACGATTAACATTTCCTTCTTTTCGTTCCATATTTCCTTCATTTTGATGCTTATTTTCTCGTTATGATGAACATTTCCTTCGTTTCGATGCTTATTTCCTTCTTTAAGATGCTCGTTTCCTTGTTACGATCAACATTTTCTACGTTTCGATGCATATTTCCATCATTTTGATGCTACTTTTCTCGTTAAAATCTACATTTCCTTCGTTTCGATGAATATTTCCTTCATTTTGATGCTCATTTTCTCGTTTCGATGAACATTACCTTTGTTTCGATGCATATTTCCTTCATTTTGAGGTTCATTTTCTAGTTACGATCAACATTTCCTTCGTTTCGATGCATATTTCCTTCATTTAGACACTCATTTTCTCGTTACGATCAATATATCCTTCGTTTCGATGCATATTTCCATCATTTTGATGCTCGTTTTCTCATTATGATCAACATTTCCTTCTTTTCGATGAATATTTCATTCATTTAGATGTTTGTTTTCTCTTTACGATTAACATTTCCCATCGTTTCGATGCATATTTTCATCATTTTGATGCTAGTTTTCTCGTTATGATCAATATTTCCTTCTTTTCTATGCATATTTCCATCATTTTGATGCTCTTTTTCTCGATATGATCAATATTTTCTTCGTTTCGATGCATATTTCTTCATTTTGATGCACATTTTCTCGTTACGATCATTATTTCGATCGTTTCGCTGCATATTTTCATCATTTTGATGCTTATTTTCTCGTTACGATCAATATTTCCTTCGTTTTGATGCTAATTTCCTTCTTTAAGATGCTCGTTTCCTTGTTACGATCAACATTTTCTTCGTTTCGATGCATATTTCCATCATTTTGATGCTACTTTTCTCGTTAATATCTACATTTCCTTCGTTTCGATGCATATTTCCTTCATTTTCATGTTCATTTTCTCGTTACGATCAACATTACCTTCGTTACGATGCATATTTCCTTCATTTTGATGTTCATTTTCCTATTACGATTAACATTTCCTTCTTTTCGTTCCATATTTCCTTCATTTTGATGCTTATTTTCTCGTTATGATGAACATTTCCTTCGTTTCGATGCTTATTTCCTTCTTTAAGATGCTCGTTTCCTTGTTACGATCAACATTTTCTACGTTTCGATGCATATTTACATCATTTTGATGCTACTTTTCTCGTTAAAATCTACATTTCCTTCGTTTCGATGAATATTTCCTTCATTTTGATGCTCATTTTCTCGTTTCGATGAACATTACCTTTGTTTCGATGCATATTTCCTTCATTTTGAGGTTCATTTTCTAGTTACGATCAACATTTCCTTCGTTTCGATGCATATTTCCTTCATTTAGACACTCATTTTCTCGTTACGATCAATATATCCTTCGTTTCGATGCATATTTCCATCATTTTGATGCTCGTTTTCTCATTATGATCAACATTTCCTTCTTTTCGATGAATATTTCATTCATTTAGATGTTTGTTTTCTCTTTACGATTAACATTTCCCATCGTTTCGATGCATATTTTCATCATTTTGATGCTAGTTTTCTCGTTATGATCAATATTTCCTTCTTTTCTATGCATATTTCCATCATTTTGATGCTCTTTTTCTCGATATGATCAATATTTTCTTCGTTTCGATGCATATTTCTTCATTTTGATGCACATTTTCTCGTTACGATCATTATTTCGATCGTTTCGCTGCATATTTTCATCATTTTGATGCTTATTTTCTCGTTACGATCAATATTTCCTTCGTTTTGATGCTAATTTCCTTCTTTAAGATGCTCGTTTCCTTGTTACGATCAACATTTTCTTCGTTTCGATGCATATTTCCATCATTTTGATGCTACTTTTCTCGTTAATATCTACATTTCCTTCGTTTCGATGCATATTTCCTTCATTTTCATGTTCATTTTCTCGTTACGATCAACATTACCTTCGTTACGATGCATATTTCCTTCATTTTGATGTTCATTTTCCCATTACGATTAACATTTCCTTCTTTTCGTTCCATATTTCCTTCATTTTGATGCTTATTTTCTCGTTATGATGAACATTTCCTTCGTTTCGATGCTTATTTCCTTCTTTAAGATGCTCGTTTCCTTGTTACGATCAACATTTTCTACGTTTCGATGCATATTTACATCATTTTGATGCTACTTTTCTCGTTAAAATCTACATTTCCTTCGTTTCGATGAATATTTCCTTCATTTTGATGCTCATTTTCTCGTTTCGATGAACATTACCTTTGTTTCGATGCATATTTCCTTCATTTTGAGGTTCATTTTCTAGTTACGATCAACATTTCCTTCGTTTCGATGCATATTTCCTTCATTTAGACACTCATTTTCTCGTTACGATCAATATATCCTTCGTTTCGATGCATATTTCCATCATTTTGATGCTCGTTTTCTCATTATGATCAACATTTCCTTCTTTTCGATGAATATTTCATTCATTTAGATGTTTGTTTTCTCTTTACGATTAACATTTCCCATCGTTTCGATGCATATTTTCATCATTTTGATGCTAGTTTTCTCGTTATGATCAATATTTCCTTCTTTTCTATGCATATTTCCATCATTTTGATGCTCTTTTTCTCGATATGATCAATATTTTCTTCGTTTCGATGCATATTTCTTCATTTTGATGCACATTTTCTCGTTACGATCATTATTTCGATCGTTTCGCTGCATATTTTCATCATTTTGATGCTTATTTTCTCGTTACGATCAATATTTCCTTCGTTTTGATGCTAATTTCCTTCTTTAAGATGCTCGTTTCCTTGTTACGATCAACATTTTCTTCGTTTCGATGCATATTTCCATCATTTTGATGCTACTTTTCTCGTTAATATCTACATTTCCTTCGTTTCGATGCATATTTCCTTCATTTTCATGTTCATTTTCTCGTTACGATCAACATTACCTTCGTTACGATGCATATTTCCTTCATTTTGATGTTCATTTTCCCTATTACGATTAACATTTCCTTCTTTTCGTTCCATATTTCCTTCATTTTGATGCTTATTTTCTCGTTATGATGAACATTTCCTTCGTTTCGATGCTTATTTCCTTCTTTAAGATGCTCGTTTCCTTGTTACGATCAACATTTTCTACGTTTCGATGCATATTTCCATCATTTTGATGCTACTTTTCTCGTTAAAATCTACATTTCCTTCGTTTCGATGAATATTTCCTTCATTTTGATGCTCATTTTCTCGTTTCGATGAACATTACCTTTGTTTCGATGCATATTTCCTTCATTTTGAGGTTCATTTTCTTGTTACGATCAACATTTCCTTCGTTTCGATGCATATTTCCTTCATTTAGACACTCATTTTCTCGTTACGATCAATATATCCTTCGTTTCGATGCATATTTCCATCATTTTGATGCTCGTTTTCTCATTATGATCAACATTTCCTTCTTCTCGATGAATATTTCATTCATTTAGATGTTTGTTTTCTCTTTACGATTAACATTTCCCATCGTTTCGATGCATATTTTCATCATTTTGATGCTAGTTTTCTCGTTATGATCAATATTTCCTTCTTTTCTATGCATATTTCCATCATTTTGATGCTCTTTTTCTCGATATGATCAATATTTTCTTCGTTTCGATGCATATTTCTTCATTTTGATGCACATTTTCTCGTTACGATCATTATTTCGATCGTTTCGCTGCATATTTTCATCATTTTGATGCTTATTTTCTCGTTACGATCAATATTTCCTTCGTTTTGATGCTAATTTCCTTCTTTAAGATGCTCGTTTCCTTGTTACGATCAACATTTTCTTCGTTTCGATGCATATTTCCATCATTTTGATGCTACTTTTCTCGTTAATATCTACATTTCCTTCGTTTCGATGCATATTTCCTTCATTTTCATGTTCATTTTCTCGTTACGATCAACATTACCTTCGTTACGATGCATATTTCCTTCATTTTGATGTTCATATTCTTATTACGATTACCATTTCCTTCTTTTCGTTCCATATTTCCTTCATTTTGATGCTTATTTTCTCGTTATGATGAACATTTCCTTCGTTTCGATGCTTATTTCCTTCTTTAAGATGCTCGTTTCCTTGTTACGATCAACATTTTCTACGTTTCGATGCATATTTACATCATTTTGATGCTACTTTTCTCGTTAAAATCTACATTTCCTTCGTTTCGATGAATATTTCCTTCATTTTGATGCTCATTTTCTCGTTTCGATGAACATTACCTTTGTTTCGATGCATATTTCCTTCATTTTGAGGTTCATTTTCTAGTTACGATCAACATTTCCTTCATTTCGATGCATATTTCCTTCATTTAGACACTCATTTTCTCGTTACGATCAATATATCCTTCGTTTCGATGCATATTTCCATCATTTTGATGCTCGTTTTCTCATTATGATCAACATTTCCTTCTTTTCGATGAATATTTCATTCATTTAGATGTTTGTTTTCTCTTTACGATTAACATTTCCCATCGTTTCGATGCATATTTTCATCATTTTGATTCTAGTTTTCTCGTTATGATCAATATTTCCTTCTTTTCTATGCATATTTCCATCATTTAGATGCTCTTTTTCTCGATATGATCAATATTTTCTTCGTTTCGATGCATATTTCTTCATTTTGATGCACATTTTCTCGTTACGATCATTATTTCGATCGTTTCGCTGCATATTTTCATCATTTTGATGCTTATTTTCTCGTTACGATCAATATTTCCTTCGTTTTGATGCTAATTTCCTTCTTTAAGATGCTCGTTTCCTTGTTACGATCAACATTTTCTTCGTTTCGATGCATATTTTCATCATTTTGATGCTACTTTTCTCGTTAATATCTACATTTCCTTCGTTTCGATGCATATTTCCTTCATTTTCATGTTCATTTTCTCGTTACGATCAACATTACCTTCGTTACGATGCATATTTCCTTCATTTTGATGTTCATTTTCCCATTACGATTAACATTTCCTTCTTTTCGTTCCATATTTCCTTCATTTTGATGCTTATTTTCTCGTTATGATGAACATTTCCTTCGTTTCGATGCTTATTTCCTTCTTTAAGATGCTCGTTTCCTTGTTACGATCAACATTTTCTACGTTTCGATGCATATTTACATCATTTTGATGCTACTTTTCTCGTTAAAATCTACATTTCCTTCGTTTCGATGAATATTTCCTTCATTTTGATGCTCATTTTCTCGTTTCGATGAACATTACCTTTGTTTCGATGCATATTTCGTTCATTTTGAGGTTCATTTTCTAGTTACGATCAACATTTCCTTCGTTTCGATGCATATTTCCTTCATTTAGACACTCATTTTCTCGTTACGATCAATATATCCTTCGTTTCGATGCATATTTCCATCATTTTGATGCTCGTTTTCTCATTATGATCAACATTTCCTTCTTTTCGATGAATATTTCATTCATTTAGATGTTTGTTTTCTCTTTACGATTAACATTTCCCATCGTTTCGATGCATATTTTCATCATTTTGATGCTAGTTTTCTCGTTATGATCAATATTTCCTTCTTTTCTATGCATATTTCCATCATTTTGATGCTCTTTTTCTCGATATGATCAATATTTTCTTCGTTTCGATGCATATTTCTTCATTTTGATGCACATTTTCTCGTTACGATCATTATTTCGATCGTTTCGCTGCATATTTTCATCATTTTGATGCTTATTTTCTCGTTACGATCAATATTTCCTTCGTTTTGATGCTAATTTCCTTCTTTAAGATGCTCGTTTCCTTGTTACGATCAACATTTTCTTCGTTTCGATGCATATTTCCATCATTTTGATGCTACTTTTCTCGTTAATATCTACATTTCCTTCGTTTCGATGCATATTTCCTTCATTTTCATGTTCATTTTCTCGTTACGATCAACATTACCTTCGTTACGATGAATATTTCCTTCATTTTGATGTTCATTTTCATATTACGATTACCATTTCCTTCTTTTCGTTCCATATTTCCTTCATTTTGATGCTTATTTTCTCGTTATGATGAACATTTCCTTCGTTTCGATGCTTATTTCCTTCTTTAAGATGCTCGTTTCCTTGTTACGATCAACATTTTCTACGTTTCGATGCATATTTACATCATTTTGATGCTACTTTTCTCGTTAAAATCTACATTTCCTTCGTTTCGATGAATATTTCCTTCATTTTGATGCTCATTTTCTCGTTTCGATGAACATTACCTTTGTTTCGATGCATATTTCGTTCATTTTGAGGTTCATTTTCTAGTTACGATCAACATTTCCTTCGTTTCGATGCATATTTCCTTCATTTAGACACTCATTTTCTCGTTACGATCAATATATCCTTCGTTTCGATGCATATTTCCATCATTTTGATGCTCGTTTTCTCATTATGATCAACATTTCCTTCTTTTCGATGAATATTTCATTCATTTAGATGTTTGTTTTCTCTTTACGATTAACATTTCCCATCGTTTCGATGCATATTTTCATCATTTTGATGCTAGTTTTCTCGTTATGATCAATATTTCCTTCTTTTCTATGCATATTTCCATCATTTTGATGCTCTTTTTCTCGATATGATCAATATTTTCTTCGTTTCGATGCATATTTCTTTCATTTTGATGCACATTTTCTCGTTACGATCATTATTTCGATCGTTTCGCTGCATATTTTCATCATTTTGATGCTTATTTTTTCGTTACGATCAATATTTCCTTCGTTTTGATGCTAATTTCCTTCTTTAAGATGCTCGTTTCCTTGTTACGATCAACATTTTCTTCGTTTCGATGTATATTTCCATCATTTTGATGCTACTTTTCTCGTTAATATCTACATTTCCTTCGTTTCGATGCATATTTCTTTCATTTTCATGTTCATTTTCTCGTTACGATCAACATATCCTTCGTTTCGATGCATATTTCCATCATTTTGATGCTCGTTTTCTCATTATGATCAACATTTCCTTCTTTTCGATGAATATTTCATTCATTTAGATGTTTGTTTTCTCTTTACGATTAACATTTCCCATCGTTTCGATGCATATTTTCATCATTTTGATGCTAGTTTTCTCGTTATGATCAATATTTTCTTCTTTTCTATGTATATTTCCATCATTTTGATGCTCTTTTTCTCTATATGATAAACATTTTCTTCGTTTCGATGCATATTTCTTCATTTTGATGCACATTTTCTCGTTACGATCATTATTTCGATCGTTTCGCTGCATATTTTTATCATTTTGATGCTTATTTTCTTGTTACGATCAATATTTCCTTCGTTTTGATTCTAATTTCCTTCTTTAAGATGCTCGTTTCCTTGTTACGATCAACATTCTCTTCGTTTCGATGCATATTTCCATCATTTTGATGCTACTTTTCTCGTTAATATCTACATTTCCTTCGTTTCGATGCATATTTCATTCATTTTCATGTTCATTTTCTCGTTACGATCAACATTACCTTCGTTACGATGCATATTTCCTTCATTTTGATGTTCATTTTCCCATTACGATTAACATTTCCTTCTTTTCGTTCCATATTTCCTTCATTTTGATGCTTATTTTCTCGTTATGATGAACATTTCCTTCGTTTCGATGCTTATTTCCTTCTTTAAGATGCTCGTTTCCTTGTTACGATCAACATTTTCTACGTTTCGATGCATATTTACATCATTTTGATGCTACTTTTCTCGTTAAAATCTACATTTCCTTCGTTTCGATGAATATTTCCTTCATTTTGATGCTCATTTTCTCGTTTCGATGAACATTACCTTTGTTTCGATGCATATTTCCTTCATTTTGAGGTTCATTTTCTAGTTACGATCAACATTTCCTTCGTTTCGATGAATATTTCCTTCATTTAGACACTCATTTTCTCATTACGATCAATATATCCTTCGTTTCGATGCATATTTCCATCATTTTGATGCTCGTTTTCTCATTATGATCAACATTTCCTTCTTTTCGATGAATATTTCATTCATTTAGATGTTTGTTTTCTCTTTACGATTAACATTTCCCATCGTTTCGATGCATATTTTCATCATTTTGATGCTAGTTTTCTCGTTATGATCAATATTTCCTTCTTTTCTATGCATATTTCCATCATTTTGATGCTCTTTTTCTCGATATGATCAATATTTTCTTCGTTTCGATGCATATTTCTTTCATTTTAATGCACATTTTCTCGTTACGATCATTATTTCGATCGTTTCGCTGCATATTTTCATCATTTTGATGCTTACTTTTTCGTTACGATCAATATTTCCTTCGTTTTGATGCTAATTTCCTTCTTTAAGATGCTCGTTTCCTTGTTACGATCAACATTTTCTTCGTTTCGATGCATATTTCCATCATTTTGATGCTACTTTTCTCGTTAATATCTACATTTCCTTCGTTTCGATGCATATTTCCTTCATTTTCATGTTCATTTTCTCGTTACGATCAACATTACCTTCGTTACGATGCATATTTTCTTCATTTTGATGTTCATTTTCCCATTACGATTAACATTTCCTTCTTTTCGTTCCATTTTTCCTTCATTTTGATGCTTATTTTCTCGTTATGATGAACATTTCCTTCGTTTTGATGCTTATTTCCTTCTTTAAGATGCTCGTTTCCTTGTTACGATCAACATTTTCTACGTTTCGATGCATATTTACATCATTTTGATGCTACTTTTCTCGTTAAAATCTACATTTCCTTCGTTTCGATGAATATTTCCTTCATTTTGATGCTCATTTTCTCGTTTCGATGAACATTACCTTTGTTTCGATGCATATTTCGTTCATTTTGAGGTTCATTTTCTAGTTACGATCAACATTTCCTTCGTTTCGATGCATATTTCCTTCATTTAGACACTCATTTTCTCGTTACGATCAATATATCCTTCGTTTCGATGCATATTTCCATCATTTTGATGCTCGTTTTCTCATTATGATCAACATTTCCTTCTTTTTGATGAATATTTCATTCATTTAGATGTTTGTTTTCTCTTTACGATTAACATTTCCCATCGTTTCGATGCATATTTTCATCATTTTGATGCTAGTTTTCTCGTTATGATCAATATTTCCTTCTTTTCTATGCATATTTCCATCATTTTGATGCTCTTTTTCTCGATATGATCAATATTTTCTTCGTTTCGATGCATATTTCTTTCATTTCGATGCACATTTTCTCGTTACGATCATTATTTCGATCGTTTCGCTGCATATTTTCATCATTTTGATGCTTATTTTTTCGTTACGATCAATATTTCCTTCGTTTTGATGCTAATTTCCTTCTTTAAGATGCTCGTTTCCTTGTTACGATCAACATTTTCTTCGTTTCGATGTATATTTCCATCATTTTGATGTTACTTTTCTCGTTAATATCTACATTTCCTTCGTTTCGATGCATATTTCTTTCATTTTCATGTTCATTTTCTCGTTACGATCAACATTACCTTCGTTACGATGAATATTTCCTTCATTTTGATGTTCATTTTCCTATTACGATTACCATTTCCTTCTTTTCGTTCCATATTTCCTTCATTTTGATGCTTATTTTCTCGTTATGATGAACATTTCCTTCGTTTCGACGCTTATTTCCTTCTTTAAGATGCTCGTTTCCTTGTTACGATCAACATTTTCTACGTTTCGATGCATATTTCCATCATTTTGATGCTACTTTTCTCGTTAAAATCAACATTTCCTTTGTTTCGATGAATATTTCCTTCATTTTGATGCTCATTTTCTCGTTTCGATGAACATTACCTTTGTTTCGATGCATATTTCCTTCATTTTGAGGTTCATTTTCTTGTTACGATCAACATTTCCTTCGTTTCGATGCATATTTCCTTCATTTAGACACTCATTTTCTCGTTACGATCAATATATCCTTCGTTTCGATGCTTATTTCCATCATTTTGATGCTCGTTTTCTCATTATGATCAACATTTCCTTCTTTTCGATGAATATTTCATTCATTTAGATGTTTGTTTTCTCTTTACGATTAACATTTCCCATCGTTTCGATGCATATTTTCATCATTTTGATGCTAGTTTTCTCGTTATGATCAATATTTTCTTCTTTTCTATGTATATTTCAATCATTTTGATGCTCTTTTTCTCTATATGATCAACATTTTCTTCGTTTCGATGCATATTTCTTCATTTTGATGCACATTTTCTCGTTACGATCATTATTTCGATCGTTTCGCTGCATATTTTTATCATTTTGATGCTTATTTTCTTGTTACGATCAATATTTCCTTCGTTTTGATTCTAATTTCCTTCTTTAAGATGCTCGTTTCCTTGTTACGATCAACATTCTCTTCGTTTCGATGCATATTTCCATCATTTTGATGCTACTTTTCTCGTTAATATCTACATTTCCTTCGTTTTGATGCATATTTCCTTCATTTTCATGTTCATTTTCTCGTTACGATCAACATTACCTTCGTTACGATGCATATTTCCTTCATTTTGATGTTCATTTTCCCATTACGATTAACATTTCCTTCTTTTCGTTCCATATTTCCTTCATTTTGATGCTTATTTTCTCGTTATGATGAACATTTCCTTCGTTTCGATGCTTATTTCCTTCTTTAAGATGCTCGTTTCCTTGTTACGATCAACATTTTCTACGTTTCGATGCATATTTACATCATTTTGATGCTACTTTTCTCGTTAAAATCTACATTTCCTTCGTTTCGATGAATATTTCCTTCATTTTGATGCTCATTTTCTCGTTTCGATGAACATTACCTTTGTTTCGATGCATATTTCCTTCATTTTGAGGTTCATTTTCTAGTTACGATCAACATTTCCTTCATTTCGATGAATATTTCCTTCATTTAGACACTCATTTTCTCATTACGATCAATATATCCTTCGTTTCGATGCATATTTCCATCATTTTGATGCTCGTTTTCTCATTATGATCATCATTTCCTTCTTTTCGATGAATATTTCATTCATTTAGATGTTTGTTTTCTCTTTACGATTAACATTTCCCATCGTTTCGATGCCTATTTTCATCATTTTGATGCTAGTTTTCTCGTTATGATCAATATTTCCTTCTTTTCTATGCATATTTCCATCATTTTGATGCTCTTTTTCTCGATATGATCAATATTTTCTTCGTTTCGATGCATATTTCTTTCATTTTGATGCACATTTTCTCGTTACGATCATTATTTCGATCGTTTCGCTGCATATTTTCATCATTTTGATGCTTATTTTCTCGTTACGATCAATATTTCCTTCGTTTTGATGCTAATTTCCTTCTTTAAGATGCTCGTTTCCTTGTTACGATCAACATTTTCTTCGTTTCGATGCATATTTCCATCATTTTGATGCTACTTTTCTCGTTAATATCTACATTTCCTTCGTTTCGATGCATATTTCTTTCATTTTCATGTTCATTTTCTCGTTACGATCAACATTACCTTCGTTACGATGAATATTTCCTTCATTTTGATGTTCATTTTCCTATTACGATTACCATTTCCTTCTTTTCGTTCCATATTTCCTTCATTTTGATGCTTATTTTCTCGTTATGATGAACATTTCCTTCGTTTCGATGCTTATTTCCTTCTTTAAGATGCTCGTTTCCTTGTTACGATCAACATTTTCTACGTTTCGATGCATATTTACATCATTTTGATGCTACTTTTCTCGTTAAAATCTACATTTCCTTCGTTTCGATGAATATTTCCTTCATTTTGATGCTCATTTTCTCGTTTCGATGAACATTACCTTTGTTTCGATGCATATTTCCTTCATTTTGAGGTTCATTTTCTTGTTACGATCAATATTTCCTTCGTTTCGATGCATATTTCCTTCATTTAGACACTCATTTTCTCGTTACGATCAATATATCCTTCGTTTCGATGCATATTTCCATCATTTTGATGCTCGTTTTCTCATTATGATCAACATTTCCTTCTTTTCGATGAATATTTCATTCATTTAGATGTTTGTTTTCTCTTTACGATTAACATTTCCCATCGTTTCGATGCATATTTTCATCATTTTGATGCTAGTTTTCTCGTTATGATCAATATTTTCTTCTTTTCTATGTATATTTCCATCATTTTGATGCTCTTTTTCTCTATATGATAAACATTTTCTTCGTTTCGATGCATATTTCTTCATTTTGATGCACATTTTCTCGTTACGATCATTATTTCGATCGTTTCGCTGCATATTTTCATCATTTTGATGCATATTTTTTCGTTACGATCAATATTTCCTTCGTTTTGATGCTAATTTCCTTCTTTAAGATGCTCGTTTCCTTGTTACGATCAACATTTTCTTCGTTTCGATGCATATTTCCATCATTTTGATGCTACTTTTCTCGTTAATATCTACATTTCCTTCGTTTCGATGCATATTTCTTTCATTTTCATGTTTATTTTCTCGTTACGATCAACATTACCTTCGTTACGATGAATATTTCCTTCATTTTGATGTTCATTTTCCTATTACGATTACCATTTCCTTCTTTTCGTTCCATATTTCCTTCATTTTGATGCTTATTTTCTCGTTATGATGAACATTTCCTTCGTTTCGATGCTTATTTCCTTCTTTAAGATGCTCGTTTCCTTGTTACGATCAACATTTTCTACGTTTCGATGCATATTTCCATCATTTTGATGCTACTTTTCTCGTTAAAATCTACATTTCCTTCGTTTCGATGAATATTTCCTTCATTTTGATGCTCATTTTCTCGTTTCGATGAACATTACCTTTGTTTCGATGCATATTTCCTTCATTTAGAGGTTCATTTTCTTGTTACGATCAATATTTCCTTCGTTTCGATGCATATTTCCTTCATTTAGACACTCATTTTCTCGTTACGATCAATATATCCTTCGTTTCGATGTATATTTCCATCATTTTGATGCTCGTTTTCTCATTATGATCAACATTTCCTTCTTTTCGATGAATATTTCATTCATTTAGATGTTTGTTTTCTCTTTACGATTAACATTTCCCATCGTTTCGATGCATATTTTCATCATTTTGATGCTAGTTTTCTCGTTATGATCAATATTTTCTTCTTTTCTATGTATATTTCCATCATTTTGATGCTCTTTTTCTCTATATGATAAACATTTTCTTCGTTTCGATGCATATTTCTTCATTTTGATGCACATTTTCTCGTTACGATCATTATTTCGATCGTTTCGCTGCATATTTTTATCATTTTGATGCTTATTTTCTTGTTACGATCAATATTTCCTTCGTTTTGATTCTAATTTCCTTCTTTAAGATGCTCGTTTCCTTGTTACGATCAACATTCTCTTCGTTTCGATGCATATTTCCATCATTTTGATGCTACTTTTCTCGTTAATATCTACATTTCCTTCGTTTCTATGCATATTTCCTTCATTTTCATGTTCATTTTCTCGTTACGATCAACATTACCTTCGTTACGATGCATATTTCCTTCATTTTGATGTTCATTTTCCCATTACGATTAACATTTCCTTCTTTTCGTTCCATATTTCCTTCATTTTGATGCTTATTTTCTCGTTATGATGAACATTTCCTTCGTTTCGATGCTTATTTCCTTCTTTAAGATGCTTGTTTCCTTGTTACGATCAACATTTTCTACGTTTCGATGCATATTTACATCATTTTGATGCTACTTTTCTCGTTAAAATCTACATTTCCTTCGTTTCGATGAATATTTCCTTCATTTTGATGCTCATTTTCTCGTTTCGATGAACATTACCTTTGTTTCGATGCATATTTCCTTCATTTTGAGGTTCATTTTCTAGTTACGATCAACATTTCCTTCGTTTCGATGCATATTTCCTTCATTTAGACACTCATTTTCTCGTTACGATCAATATATCCTTCGTTTCGATGCATATTTCCATCATTTTGATGCTCGTTTTCTCAATATGATCAACATTTCCTTCTTTTCGATGAATATTTCATTCATTTAGATGTTTGTTTTCTTTTTACGATTAACATTTCCCATCGTTTCGATGCATATTTTCATCATTTTGATGCTAGTTTTCTCGTTATGATCAATATTTCCTTCTTTTCTATGCATATTTCTATCATTTTGATGCTCTTTTTCTCGATATGATCAATATTTTCTTCGTTTCGATGCATATTTCTTCATTTTGATGCACATTTTCTCGTTACGATCATTATTTCGATCGTTTCGCTGCATATTTTCATCATTTTGATGCTTATTTTCTCGTTACGATCAATATTTCCTTCGTTTTGATGCTAATTTCCTTCTTTAAGATGCTCGTTTCCTTGTTACGATCAATATTTTCTTCGTTTCGATGCATATTTTCATCATTTTGATGCTACTTTTCTCGTTAATATCTACATTTCCTTCGTTACGATCAACATTACCTTCGTTACGATGCATATTTTCTTCATTTTGATGTTCATTTTCCCATTACGATTAACATTTCCTTCTTTTCGTTCCATTTTTCCTTCATTTTGATGCTTATTTTCTCGTTATGATGAACATTTCCTTCGTTTAAATGCTTATTTCCTTCTTTAAGATGCTCGTTTCCTTGTTACGATCAACATTTTCTGCGTTTCGATGCATATTTCCATCATTTTGATGCTACTTTTCTCGTTAAAATATACATTTCCTTCGTTTCGATGAATATTTCCTTCATTTTGATGCTCATTTTCTCATTTCGATGAACATTACCTTTGTTTCGATGCATATTTCCTTCATTTTGAGGTTCATTTTCTAGTTACGATCAACATTTCCTTCGTTTCCATGAATATTTCCTTCATTTAGACACTCATTTTCTCGTTACGATCAATATATTCTTCGTTTCGATTCATATTTCCATCATTTTGATGCTCGTTTTCTCATTATGATCAACATTTCCTTCTTTTCGATGAATATTTCATTCATTTAGATGTTTGTTTTCTCTTTACGATTAACATTTCCCATCGTTTCGATGCATATTTTCATCATTTTGATGCTAGTTTTCTCGTTATGATCAATATTTCCTTCTTTTCTATGCATATTTCCATCATTTTGATGCTCTTTTTCTCGATATGATCAATATTTTCTTCGTTTCGATGCATATTTCTTTCATTTTGATGCACATTTTCTCGTTACGATAGTTATTTCAATCTTTTCGCTGCATATTTTCATCATTTTGATGCTTATTTTTTCGTTACGATCAATATTTCCTTCGTTTTGATGCTAATTTCCTTCTTTAAGATGCTCGTTTCCTTGTTACGATCAACATTTTCTTCGTTTCGATGCATATTTCCATCATTTTGATGCTACTTTTCTCGTTAATATCTACATTTCCTTCGTTTCGATGCATATTTCCTTCATTTTCATGTTCATTTTCTCGTTACGATCAACATTACCTTCGTTACGATGAATATTTCCTTCATTTTGATGTTCATTTTCCTATTACGATTACCATTTCCTTCTTTTCGTTCCATATTTCCTTCATTTTGATGCTTATTTTCTCGTTATGATGAACATTTCCTTCGTTTCGATGCTTATTTCCTTCTTTAAGATGCTCGTTTCCTTGTTACGATCAACATTTTCTACGTTTCGATGCATATTTCCATCATTTTGATGCTACTTTTCTCGTTAAAATCTACATTTCCTTCGTTTCGATGAATATTTCCTTCATTTTGATGCTCATTTTCTCGTTTCGATGAACATTACCTTTGTTTCGATGCATATTTCCTTCATTTTGAGGTTCATTTTCTTGTTACGATCAATATTTCCTTCGTTTCGATGCATATTTCCTTCATTTAGACACTCATTTTCTCGTTACGATCAATATATCCTTCGTTTCGATGCATATTTCCATCATTTTGATGCTCGTTTTCTCATTATGATCAACATTTCCTTCTTTTCGATGAATATTTCATTCATTTAGATGTTTGTTTTCTCTTTACGATTAACATTTCCCATCGTTTCGATGCATATTTTCATCATTTTGATGCTAGTTTTCTCGTTATGATCAATATTTTCTTCTTTTCTATGTATATTTCCATCATTTTGATGCTCTTTTTCTCTATATGATAAACATTTTCTTCGTTTCGATGCATATTTCTTCATTTTGATGCACATTTTCTCGTTACGATCATTATTTCGTTCGTTTCGCTGCATATTTTCATCATTTTGATGCTTATTTTTTCGTTACGATCAATATTTCCTTCGTTTTGATGCTAATTTCCTTCTTTAAGATGCTCGTTTCCTTGTTACGATCAACATTTTCTTCGTTTCGATGCATATTTCCATCATTTTGATGCTACTTTTCTCGTTAATATCTACATTTCCTTCGTTTCGATGCATATTTCTTTCATTTTCATGTTCATTTTCTCGTTACGATCAACATTACCTTCGTTACGATGAATATTTCCTTCATTTTGATGTTCATTTTCCTATTACGATTACCATTTCCTTCTTTTCGTTCCATATTTCCTTCATTTTGATGCTTATTTTCTCGTTATGATGAACATTTCCTTCGTTTCGATGCTTATTTCCTTCTTTAAGTTCCTTGTTACGATCAACATTTTCTACGTTTCGATGCATATTTACATCATTTTGATGCTACTTTTCTCGTTAAAATCTACATTTCCTTCGTTTCGATGAATATTTCCTTCATTTCGATGCTCATTTTCTCGTTTCGATGAACATTACCTTTGTTTCGATGCATATTTCCTTCATTTTGAGGTTCATTTTCTAGTTACGATCAACATTTCCTTCGTTTCGATGCATATTTCCTTCATTTAGACACTCATTTTCTCGTTACGATCAATATATCCTTCGTTTCGATGCATATTTCCATCATTTTGATGCTCGTTTTCTCATTATGATCAACATTTCCTTCTTTTCGATGAATATTTCATTCATTTAGATGTTTGTTTTCTCTTTACGATTAACATTTCCCATCGTTTCGATGCATATTTTCATCATTTTGATGCTAGTTTTCTCGTTATGATCAATATTTCCTTCTTTTCTATGCATATTTCCATCATTTTGATGCTCTTTTTCTCGATATGATCAATATTTTCTTCGTTTCGATGCATATTTCTTTCATTTTGATGCACATTTTCTCGTTACGATAGTTATTTCAATCTTTTCGCTGCATATTTTCATCATTTTGATGCTTATTTTTTCGTTACGATCAATATTTCCTTCGTTTTGATGCTAATTTCCTTCTTTAAGATGCTCGTTTCCTTGTTACGATCAACATTTTCTTCGTTTCGATGCATATTTCCATCATTTTGATGCTACTTTTCTCGTTAATATCTACATTTCCTTCGTTTCGATGCATATTTCTTTCATTTTCATGTTCATTTTCTCGTTACGATCAACATTACCTTCGTTACGATGAATATTTCCTTCATTTTGATGTTCATTTTCCTATTACGATTACCATTTCCTTCTTTTCGTTCCATATTTCCTTCATTTTGATGCTTATTTTCTCGTTATGATGAACATTTCCTTCGTTTCGATGCTTATTTCCTTCTTTAAGATGCTCGTTTCCTTGTTACGATCAACATTTTCTACGTTTCGATGCATATTTCCATCATTTTGATGCTACTTTTCTCGTTAAAATCTACATTTCCTTCGTTTCGATGAATATTTCCTTCATTTTGATGCTCATTTTCTCGTTTCGATGAACATTACCTTTGTTTCGATGCATATTTCCTTCATTTTGAGGTTCATTTTCTTGTTACGATCAATATTTCCTTCGTTTCGATGCATATTTCCTTCATTTAGACACTCATTTTCTCGTTACGATCAATATATCCTTCGTTTCGATGCATATTTCCATCATTTTGATGCTCGTTTTCTCATTATGATCAACATTTCCTTCTTTTCGATGAATATTTCATTCATTTAGATGTTTGTTTTCTCTTTACGATTAACATTTCCCATCGTTTCGATGCATATTTTCATCATTTTGATGCTAGTTTTCTCGTTATGATCAATATTTTCTTCTTTTCTATGTATATTTCCATCATTTTGATGCTCTTTTTCTCTATATGATAAACATTTTCTTCGTTTCGATGCATATTTCTTCATTTTGATGCACATTTTCTCGTTACGATCATTATTTCGTTCGTTTCGCTGCATATTTTCATCATTTTGATGCTTATTTTTTCGTTACGATCAATATTTCCTTCGTTTTGATGCTAATTTCCTTCTTTAAGATGCTCGTTTCCTTGTTACGATCAACATTTTCTTCGTTTCGATGCATATTTCCATCATTTTGATGCTACTTTTCTCGTTAATATCTACATTTCCTTCGTTTCGATGCATATTTCTTTCATTTTCATGTTCATTTTCTCGTTACGATCAACATTACCTTCGTTACGATGAATATTTCCTTCATTTTGATGTTCATTTTCCTATTACGATTACCATTTCCTTCTTTTCGTTCCATATTTCCTTCATTTTGATGCTTATTTTCTCGTTATGATGAACATTTCCTTCGTTTCGATGCTTATTTCCTTCTTTAAGATGCTCGTTTCCTTGTTACGATCAACATTTTCTACGTTTCGATGCATATTTCCATCATTTTGATGCTACTTTTCTCGTTAAAATCTACATTTCCTTCGTTTCGATGAATATTTCCTTCATTTTGATGCTCATTTTCTCGTTTCGATGAACATTACCTTTGTTTCGATGCATATTTCCTTCATTTTGAGGTTCATTTTCTTGTTACGATCAATATTTCCTTCGTTTCGATGCATATTTCCTTCATTTAGACACTCATTTTCTCGTTACGATCAATATATCCTTCGTTTCGATGCATATTTCCATCATTTTGATGCTCGTTTTCTCATTATGATCAACATTTCCTTCTTTTCGATGAATATTTCATTCATTTAGATGTTTGTTTTCTCTTTACGATTAACATTTCCCATCGTTTCGATGCATATTTTCATCATTTTGATGCTAGTTTTCTTGTTATGATCAATATTTTCTTCTTTTCTATGTATATTTCCATCATTTTGATGCTCTTTTTCTCTATATGATAAACATTTTCTTCGTTTCGATGCATATTTCTTCATTTTGATGCACATTTTCTCGTTACGATCATTATTTCGATCGTTTCGCTGCATATTTTTATCATTTTGATGCTTATTTTCTTGTTACGATCAATATTTCCTTCGTTTTGATTCTAATTTCCTTCTTTAAGATGCTCGTTTCCTTGTTACGATCAACATTCTCTTCGTTTCGATGCATATTTCCATCATTTTGATACTACTTTTCTCGTTAATATCTACATTTCCTTCGTTTCGATGCATATTTCCTTCATTTTCATGTTCATTTTCTCGTTACGATCAACATTACCTTCGTTACGATGCATATTTCCTTCATTTTGATGTTCATTTTCCCATTACGATTAACATTTCCTTCTTTTCGTTCCATATTTCCTTCATTTTGATGCTTATTTTCTCGTTATGATGAACATTTCCTTCGTTTCGATGCTTATTTCCTTCTTTAAGATGCTTGTTTCCTTGTTACGATCAACATTTTCTACGTTTCGATGCATATTTACATCATTTTGATGCTACTTTTCTCGTTAAAATCTACATTTCCTTCGTTTCGATGAATATTTCCTTCATTTTGATGCTCATTTTCTCGTTTCGATGAACATTACCTTTGTTTCGATGCATATTTCCTTCATTTTGAGGTTCATTTTCTAGTTACGATCAACATTTCCTTCGTTTCGATGCATATTTCCTTCATTTAGACACTCATTTTCTCGTTACGATCAATATATCCTTCGTTTCGATGCATATTTCCATCATTTTGATGCTCGTTTTCTTATTATGATCAACATTTCCTTCTTTTCGATGAATATTTCATTCATTTAGATGTTTGTTTTCTCTTTACGATTAACATTTCCCATCGTTTCGATGCATATTTTCATCATTTTGATGCTAGTTTTCTCGTTATGATCAATATTTCCTTCTTTTCTATGCATATTTCCATCATTTTGATGCTCTTTTTCTCGATATGATCAATATTTTCTTCGTTTCGATGCATATTTCTTCATTTTGATGCACATTTTCTCGTTACGATCATTATTTCGATCGTTTCGCTGCATATTTTCATCATTTTGATGCTTATTTTCTCGTTACGATCAATATTTCCTTCGTTTTGATGCTAATTTCCTTCTTTAAGATGCTCGTTTCCTTGTTACGATCAATATTTTCTTCGTTTCGATGCATATTTTCATCATTTTGATGCTACTTTTCTCGTTAATATCTACATTTCCTTCGTTACGATCAACATTACCTTCGTTACGATGCATATTTTTTTCATTTTGATGTTCATTTTCCCATTACGATTAACATTTCCTTCTTTTCGTTCCATTTTTCCTTCATTTTGATGCTTATTTTCTCGTTATGATGAACATTTCCTTCGTTTAAATGCTTATTTCCTTCTTTAAGATGCTCGTTTCCTTGTTACGATCAACATTTTCTGCGTTTCGATGCATATTTCCATCATTTTGATGCTACTTTTCTCGTTAAAATATACATTTCCTTCGTTTCGATGAATATTTCCTTCATTTTGATGCTCATTTTCTCATTTCGATGAACATTACCTTTGTTTCGATGCATATTTCCTTCATTTTGAGGTTCATTTTCTAGTTACGATCAACATTTCCTTCGTTTCCATGAATATTTCCTTCATTTAGACACTCATTTTCTCGTTACGATCAATATATTCTTCGTTTCGATGCATATTTCCATCATTTTGATGCTCGTTTTCTCATTATGATCAACATTTCCTTCTTTTCGATGAATATTTCATTCATTTAGATGTTTGTTTTCTCTTTACGATTAATATTTCCCATCGTTTCAATGCATATTTACATCATTTTGAAGCTAGTTTTCTCGTTATGATCAATATTTCCTTCTTTTCTATGTATATTTCCATCATTTTGATGCTCTTTTTCTCGATATGATCAATATTTTCTTTGTTTCGATGCATATTTCTTCATTTTGATGCACATTTTCTCGTTACGATCATTATTTCGATCGTTTCGCTGCATATTTTTATCATTTTGATGCTTATTTTCTTGTTACGATCAATATTTCCTTCGTTTTGATTCTAATTTCCTTCTTTAAGATGCTCGTTTCCTTGTTACGATCAACATTCTCTTCGTTTCAATGCATATTTCCATCATTTTGATGCTACTTTTCTCGTTAATATCTACATTTCCTTCGTTTCGATGCATATTTCCATCATTTTCATGTTCATTTTCTCGTTACGATCAACATTACCTTCGTTACGATGCATATTTCCTTCATTTTGATGTTCATTTTGCCATTACGATTAACATTTCCTTCTTTTCGTTCCATATTTCCTTAATCTTGATGCTTATTTTCTCGTTATGATGAACATTTCCTTCGTTTCGATGCTTATTTCCTTCTTTAAGATGCTCGTTTCCTTGTTACGATCAACATTTTCTACGTTTCGATGCATATTTCCATCATTTTGATGCTACTTTTCTCGTTAAAATCTACATTTCCTTCGTTTCGATGAATATTTCCTTCATTTTATGCTCATTTTCTCGTTTCGATGAACATTACCTTTGTTTCGATGCATATTTCCTTCATTTTGAGGTTCATTTTCTAGTTACGATCAACATTTCCTTCGTTTCGATGCATATTTCCTTCATTTAGACACTCATTTTCTCGTTACGATCAATATATCCTTCGTTTCGATGCATATTTCCATCATTTTGATGCTCGTTTTCTCATTATGATCAACATTTCCTTCTTTTCGATGAATATTTCATTCATTTAGATGTTTGTTTTCTCTTTACGATTAACATTTCCAATCGTTTCGATGCATATTTTCATCATTTTGATGCTAGTTTTCTCGTTATGATCAATATTTCCTTCTTTTCTATGCATATTTCCATCATTTTGATGCTCTTTTTCTCGATATGATCAATATTTTCTTCGTTTCGATGCATATTTCTTCATTTTGATGCACATTTTCTTGTTACGATCATTATTTCGATCGTTTGGCTGCATATTTTCATCATTTTGATGCTTATTTTCTCGTTACGATCAATATTTCCTTCGTTTTGATGCTAATTTCCTTCTTTAAGATGCTCGTTTCCTTGCTACGATCAACATTTTTTCGTTTCGATGCATATATCCATCATTTTGATGCTACTTTTTTCGTTAATATCTACATTTCCTTCGTTTCGATGCATATTTCCTTCATTTTCATGTTCATTTTCTTGTTACGATCAACATTACCTTCGTGACGATGCATATTTTCTTCATTTTGATGTTCATTTTCCCATTACGATTAACATTTCCTTCTTTTCGTTCCATATTTCCTTCATTTTGATGCTTATTTTCTCGTTATGATGAACATTTCCTTCGTTTCGATGCTTATTTCCTTCTTTAAGATGCTCGTTTCTTTGTTACGATCAACATTTTCTACGTTTCGATGCATATTTCCATCATTTTGATGCTACTTTTCTCGTTAAAATCTACATTTCCTTCGTTTCGATGAATATTTCCTTCATTTTGATGCTCATTTTCTCGTTTCGATGAACATTACCTTTGTTTCGATGCATATTTCCTTCATTTTGAGGTTCATTTTCTAGTTACGATCAACATTTCCTTCGTTTCGATGCATATTTCCTTCATTTAGACACTCATTTTCTCGTTACGATCAATATATCCTTCGTTTCGATGCATATTACCATCATTTTGATGCTCGTTTTCTCATTATGATCAACATTTCCTTTTTTCGATGAATATTTCATTCATTTAGATGTTTGTTTTCTCTTTACGATTAACATTTCCCATCGTTTCGATGCATATCTTCATCATTTTGATGCTAGTTTGTCGTTATGATCAATATTTCCTTCTTTTCTATGCATATTTCCATCATTTTGATGCTCTTTTTCTCGATATGATCAATATTTTATACGTTTCGATGCATATTTCTTCATTTTGATGCACATTTTCTCGTTACGATCATTATTTCGATCGTTTCGCTTCATATTTTCATCATTTTGATGCTTATTTTCTCGTTACGATCAATATTTCCTTCGTTTTAATGCTAATTTCCTTCTTTAAGATGCTCGTTTCCTTGTTACGATCAACATTTTCTTCGTTTCGATGCATATTTCCATCATTTTGATGCTACTTTTCTCGTTAATATCTACATTTCCTTCGTTTCGATGCATATTTCCTTCATTTTCATGTTCATTTTCTCGTTACGATCAACATTACCTTCGTTACGATGCATATTTCCTTCATTTTGATGTTCATTTTCCCATTACGATTAACATTTCCTTCTTTTCGTTCTAATTTTCCTTCATTTTGATGCTTATTTTCTCGTTATGATGAACATTTCCTTCTTTTCGATGCTTATTTCCTTCTTTAAGATGCTCGTTTCCTTGTTACGATCAACATTTTCTACGTTTCGATGCATATTTCCATCATTTTGATGCTACTTTTCTTGTTAAAATCTACATTTCCTTCGTTTCGATGAATATTTCCTTCATTTTGATGCTCATTTTCTCGTTTCGATGAACATTACCTTTGTTTCGATGCATATTTCCTTCATTTTGAGGTTCATTTTCTAGTTACGATCAACATTTCCTTCGTTTCGATGAATATTTCCTTCATTTAGACACTCATTTTCTCGTTACGATCAATATATTCTTCGTTTCGATGCATATTTCCATCAATTTGATGCTCGTTTTCTCATTATGATCAACATTTCCTTCTTTTCGATGAATATTTCATTCATTTAGATGTTTGTTTTCTCATTACGATTAATATTTCCCATCGTTTCGATGCATATTTTCATCATTTTGAAGCTAGTTTTCTCGTTATGATCAATATTTTCTTCTTTTCTATGTATATTTCCATCATTTTGATGCTCTTTTTCTCGATATGATCAATATTTTCTTCGTTTCGATGCATATTTCTTCATTTTGATGCACATTTTCTCGTTACGATCATTATTTCGAACGTTTCGCTGCATATTTTCATCATTTTGATGCTTATTTTCTCGTTACGATCAATATTTCCTTCGTTTTGATGCTAATTTCCTTCTTTAAGATGCTCGTTTCCTTGTTACGATCAACATTTTCTTCGTTTCGATGCATATTTCCATCATTTTGATGCTACTTTTCTCGTTAATATCTACATTTCCTTCGTTTCGATGCATATTTCCTTCATTTTCATGTTCATTTTCTCGTTACGATCAACATTACCTTCGTTACGATGCATATCTCCTTCATTTTGATGTTCATTTTCCCATTACGATTAACATTTCCTTCTTTTCGTCCCATATTTCCTTCATTTTGATGCTTATTTTCTCGTTATGATGAACATTTTCTTCGTTTCGGTGCTTATTTCCTTCTTTAAGATGCTCGTTTCCTTGTTACGATCAACATTTTCTACGTTTCGATGCATATTTCCATCATTTTGATGCTACTTTTGTCTTTAAAATCTACATTTCCTTCGTTTCGATGAATATTTCCTTCATTTTGATGCTCATTTTCTCGTTTCGATGAACATTACCTTTGTTTCGATGCATATTTCCTTCATTTTGAGGTTCATTTTCTAGTTACGATCAACATTTCCTTCGTTTCGATGCATATTTCCTTCATTTAGACACTCATTTTCTCGTTACGATCAATATATCCTTCGTTTCGATCCATATTTCCATCATTTTGATGCTCGTTTTCTCATTATGATCAACATTTCCTTCTTTTCGATGAATATTTCATTCATTTAGATGTTTGTTTTCTCTTTACGATTAACATTTCCCATCGTTTCGAGGCATATTTTCATCATTTTGATGCTAGTTTTCTCGTTATGATCAATATTTCCTTCTTTTCTATGCATATTTCCATCATTTTGATGCTCTTTTTCTCGATATGATCAATATTTTCTTTGTTTCGATGCATATTTCTTCATTTTGATGCACATTTTCTCGTTACGATCATTATTTCGATCGTTTCGCTGCATATTTTTATCATTTTGATGCTTATTTTCTTGTTACGATCAATATTTCCTTCGTTTTGATTCTAATTTCCTTCTTTAAGATGCTCGTTTCCTTGTTACGATCAACATTCTCTTCGTTTCGATGCACATTTCCATCATTTTGATGCTACTTTTCTCGTTAATATCTACATTTCCTTCGTTTCGATGCATATTTCCTTCATTTTATTGTTCATTTTCTCGTTACGATCAACATTACCTTCGTTACGATGCATATTTCCTTCATTTTGATGTTCATTTTGCCATTACGATTAACATTTCCTTCTTTTCGTTCCATATTTCCTTCATTTTGATGCTTATTTTCTCGTTATGATGAACATTTCCTTCGTTTCGATGCTTATTTCCTTCTTTAAGATGCTCGTTTCCTTGTTACGATCAACATTTTCTACGTTTCGATGCATATTTCCATCATTTTGATGCTACTTTTCTCGTTATAATCTACATTTCCTTCGTTTCGATGAATATTTCCTTCATTTTGATGCTCATTTTGTCGTTTCGATGAACATTACCTTTGTTTCGATGCATATTTCCTTCATTTTGAGGTTCATTTTCTAGTTACGATCAACATTTCCTTCGTTTCGATGCATATTTCCTTCATTTAGACACTCATTTTCTCGTTACGATCAATAAATCCTTCGTTTCGATGCATATTTCCATCATTTTGATGCTCGTTTTCTCATTATGATCAACATTTCCTTCTTTTCGACGAATATTTCATTCATTTAGATGTTTGTTTTCTCTTTACGATTAACATTTCCAATCGTTTCGATGCATATTTTCATCATTTTGATGCTAGTTTTCTCGTTATGATCAATATTTCCTTCTTTTCTATGCATATTTCCATCATTTTGATGCTCTTTTTCTCGATAAGATCAATATTTTCTTCGTTTCGATGCATATTTCTTCATTTTGATGCACATTTTCTTGTTACGATCATTATTTCGATCGTTTGGCTGCATATTTTCATCATTTTGATGCTTATTTTCTCGTTACGATCAATATTTCCTTCGTTTTGATGCAAATTTCCTTCTTTAAGATGCTCGTTTCCTTGTTACGATCAACATTTTTTCGTTTCGATGCATATTTCCATCATTTTGATGCTACTTTTCTCGTTAATATCTACATTTCCTTCGTTTCGATGCATATTTCCTTCATTTTCATGTTCATTTTCTCGTTACGATCAACATTACCTTCGTTACGATGCATATTTCCTTCATTTTGATGTTCATTTTCCCATTACGATTAACATTTCCCTCTTTTCGTTACATGTTTCCTTCATTTTGATGCTTATTTTCTCGTTATGATGAACATTTCCTTCGTTTCGATGCTTATTTCCTTCTCTAAGATGCTCGTTTCCTTGTTACGATCAACATTTTCTACGTTTCGATGCATATTTCCATCATTTTGATGCTACTTTTCTCGTTTCGATGAACATTACCTTTGTTTCGATGCATATTTCCTTCATTTTGAGGTTCATTTTCTAGTTACGATCAATATTTCCTTCGTTTCGATGCATATTTCCTTCATTTAGACACTCATTTTCTCGTTACGATCAATATATCCTTCGTTTCGATGCATATTTCCATCATTTTGATGCTCGTTTTCTCATTATGATCAACATTTCCTTCTTTTCGATGAATATTTCATTCGTTTAGATGTTTGTTTTCTCTTTACGATTAACATTTCCCATCGTTTCGATGCATATTTTCATCATTTTGATGCTAGTTTTCTCGTTATGATCAATATTTCCTTCTTTTCTATGCATATTTCCATCATTTTGATCCTCTTTTTCTCGATATGATCAATATTTTCTTCGTTTCGATGCATATTTCTTCATTTTGATGCACATTTTCTCGTTACGATCATTATTTCGATCGTTTCGCTGCATATTTTCATCATTTTGATGCTTATTTTCTCGTTACGATCAATATTTCCTTCGTTTTGATGCTAATTTCCTTCTTTAAGATGCTCGTTTCCATGTTACGATCAACATTTTCTTCGTTTTGATGAATATTTCCATCATTTTGATGCTACTTTTCTCGTTAATATCTACATTTCCTTCGTTTCGATGTGTATTTCCTTCATTTTCATGTTTATTTTCTCGTTACGATCAACATTACCTTCGTTACGATGCATATTTCCTTCATTTTGATGTTCATTTTCCCATTACGATTAACATTTCCTTCTTTTCGTTCCATTTTTCCTTCATTTTGATGCTTATTTTCTCGTTATGATGAACATTTCATTCGTTTCGATGCTTATTTCCTTCTTTAAGATGCTCGTTTCCTTGTTACGATCAACATTTTCTACGTTTCGATGATATTTCCATCATTTTGATGCTACTTTTCTCGTTATAATCTACATTTCCTTCGTTTCGATGAATATTTCCTTCATTTTGATGCTCATTTTCTCGTTTCGATGAACATTACCTTTGTATCGATGCATATTTCCTTCATTTTGAGGTTCATTTTCTAGTTACGATCAACATTTCCTTCGTTTCGATGCATATTTCTTTCATTTAGACACTCATTTTCTCGTTACGATCAATAAATCCTTCGTTTCGATGCATATTTCCATCATTTTGATGCTCGTTTTCTCATTATGATCAACATTTCCTTCTTTTCGATGAATATTTCATTCATTTAGATGTTTGTTTTCTCTTTACGATTAACATTTCCAATCGTTTCGATGCATATTTTCATCATTTTGATGCTAGTTTTCTCGTTATGATCAATATTTCCTTCTTTTCTATGCATATTTCCATCATTTTGATGCTCTTTTTCTCGATATGATCAATATTTTCTTCGTTTCGATTTATATTTCTTCATTTTGATGCACATTTTCTTGTTACGATCATTATTTCGATCGTTTGGCTGCATATTTTCATCATTTTGATGCTTATTTTCTCGTTACGATCAATATTTCCTTCGTTTTGATGCTAATTTCCTTCTTTAAGATGCTCGTTTCCTTGTTACGATCAACATTTTTTCGTTTCGATGCATATTTCCATCATTTTGATGCTACTTTTCTCGTTAATATCTACATTTCCTTCGTTTCGATGCATATTTCCTTCATTTTCATGTTCATTTTCTCGTTACGATCAACATTACCTTCGTTACGATGCATATTTCCTTCATTTTGATGTTCATTTTCCCATTACGATTAACATTTCCTTCTTTTCGTTACATATTTCCTTCATTTTGATGCTTATTTTCTCGTTATGATGAACATTTCCTTCGTTTCGATGCTCATTTCCTTCTCTAAGATGCTCGTTTCCTTGTTACGATCAACATTTTCTACGTTTCGATGCATATTTCCATCATTTTGATGCTACTTTTCTCGTTTCGATGAACATTACCTTTGTTTCGATGCATATTTCCTTCATTTTGAGGATCATTTTCTAGTTACGATCAACATTTCCTTCGTTTCGATGCATATTTCCTTCATTTAGACACTCATTTTCTCGTTACGATCAATATATCCTTCGTTTCGATGCATATTTCCATCATTTTCATGCTCGTTTTCTCATTATGATCAACATTTCCTTCTTTTCGATGAATATTTCATTCATTTAGATGTTTGTTTTCTCTTTACGATTAACATTTCCCATCGTTTCGATGCATATTTTCATCATTTTGATGCTAGTTTTCTCGTTATGATCAATATTTCCTTCTTTTCTATGCATATTTCCATCATTTTGATCCTCTTTTTCTCGATATGATCAATATTTTCTTCGTTTCGATGCATATTTCTTCATTTTGATGCACATTTTCTCGTTACGATCATTATTTCGATCGTTTCGCTGCATATTTTCATCATTTTGATGCTTATTTTCTCGTTACGATAAATATTTCCTTCGTTTTGATGCTAATTTCCTTCTTTAAGATGCTCGTTTCCATGTTACGATCAACATTTTCTTCGTTTTGATAAATATTTCCATCATTTTGATGCTACTTTTCTCGTTAATATCTACATTTCCTTCGTTTCGATGTATATTTCCTTCATTTTCATATTTATTTTCTCGTTACGTCAACATTACCTTCGTTACGATGCATATTTCCTTCATTTTGATGTTCATTTTCCCATTACGATTAACATTTCCTTCTTTTCGTTCCATTTTTCCTTCATTTTGATGCTTATTTTCTCGTTATGATGAACATTTCATTCGTTTCGATGCTTATTTCCCTCTTTAAGATGCTCGTTTCCTTGTTACGATCAACATTTTCTACGTTTCGATGATATTTCCATCATTTTGATGCTACTTTTCTCGTTAAAATCTACATTTCCTTCGTTTCGATGAATATTTCTTTCATTTTGATGCTCATTTTCTCGTTTCGATGAACATTACCTTTGTTTCGATGCATATTTTCTTCATTTTGAGGTTCATTTTCTAGTTACGATCAACATTTCCTTCGTTTCGATGCATATTTCCTTCATTTAGACACTCATTTTCTCGTTACGATCAATATATCCTTCGTTTCGATGCATATTTCCATCATTTTGATGCTCGTTTTCTCATTATGATCAACATTTCCTTCTTTTCGATGAATATTTCATTCATTTAGATGTTTGTTTTCTCTTTACGATTAACATTTCCCATCGTTTCGATGCATATTTTCATCATTTTGATGCTAGTTTTCTCGTTATGATCAATATTTCCTTCTTTTCTATGCATATTTCCATCATTTTGATGCTCTTCTTCTCGATATGATCAATATTTTCTTCGTTTCGATGCATATTTCTATATTTTGATGCACATTTTCTCGTTACGATCATTATTTCGATCGTTTCGCTACATATTTTCATCATTTTGATGCTTATTTTCTCGTTACGATCAATATTTCCTTCGTTTTGATGCTAATTTCCTTCTTTAAGATGCTCGTTTCCTTGTTACGATCAACATTTTCTTCGTTTCGATGCATATTTCCATCATTTTTATGCTACTTTTCTCGTTAATATCCACATTTCCTTCGTTTCGATGCATATTTCCTTCATTTTCATGTTCATTTTCTCGTTACGATCAACATTACCTTCGTTACGATGCTTATTTCCTTCTTTAAGATGCTCGTTTCCTTGTTACGATCAACATTTTCTACGTTTCGATGCATATTTCCATCATTTTGATGCTACTTTTCTCGTTAAAATCTACATTTCCTTCGTTTCGATGAATATTTCCTTCATTTTGATGCTCATTTTCTCGTTTCGATGAACATTACCTTTGTTTCGATGCATATTTCCTTCATTCTGAGGTTCATTTTCTAGTTAAGATCAACATTTCCTTCTTTTCGATGCATATTTCCTTCATTTAGACACTCATTTTCTCGTTACGATCAATATATCCTTCGTTTCGATGCATATTTCCATCATTTTGATGCTCGTTTTCTCATTATGATCAACATTTCCTTCTTTTCGATGAATATTTCATTCATTTAGATGTTTGTTTTCTCTTTACGATTAACATTTCCCATCGTTTCGATGCATATTTTCATCACTTTGATGCTAGTTTTCTCGTTATGATCAATATTTCCTTCTTTTCTATGCATATTTCCATCATTTTGATGCTCTTTTTCTCGATATGATCAATATTTTCTTCGTTTCGATGCATATTTCTTCATTTTGATGCATATTTTCTCGTTATGATCATTATTTCGATCGTTTCGCTGCATATTTTCATCATTTTGATGCTTATTTTCTCGTTACGATCAATATTTCTTTCGTTTTGATGCTAATTTCCTTCTTTAAGATGCTCGTTTCCTTGTTACGATCAACATTTTCTTCGTTTCGATGCATATTTCCATCATTTTGATGCTACTTTTCTCGTTAGTATCTACATTTCCCTCGTTTCGATGCATATTTCCTTCATTTTCATGTTCATTTTCTCGTTACGATCAACATTACCTTCGTTACGATACATATTTCCTTCATTTTGATGTTCATTTTCCCATTACGATTAACATTTCCTTCTTTTCGTTCCATATTTCCTTCATTTTGATGCTTATTTTCTCGTTATGATGAACATTTCCTTCGTTTCGATGCTTATTTCCTTCTTTAAGATGCTCGTTTCCTTGTTACGATCAACATTTTCTACGTTTCGATGCATATTTCCATCATTTTGATGCTACTTTTCTCGTTAAAATCTACATTTCCTTCGTTTCGATGAATATTTCCTTCATTTTGATGCTCATTTTGTCGTTTCGATGAACATTACCTTTGTTTCGATGCATATTTTCTTCATTTTGAGGTTCATTTTCTAGTTACGATCAACATTTCCTTCGTTTCGATGCATATTTCCTTCATTTAGACACTCATTTTCTCGTTACGATCAATATATCCTTCGTTTCGATGCATATTTCCATCATTTTGATGCTCGATTTCTCATTATGATCAATATTTCCTTCTTTTCGATGAATATTTCATTCATTTAGATGTTTGTTTTCTCTTTACGATTAACATTTCCCATCGTTTCGATAAATATTTTCATCATTTTGATGCTAGTTTTCTCGTTATGATCAATATTTCCTTCTTTTCTATGCATATTTCCATCATTTTGATGCTCTTTTTCTCGATATGATCAATATTTTCTTCGTTTCGATGCATATTTCTTCATTTTGATGCACATTTTCTCGTTACGATCATTATTTCGATTGTTTCGCTGCATATTTTCATCATTTTGATGCTTATTTTCTCGTTACGATCAATATTTACTTCGTTTTGATGCTAATTTCCTTCTTTAAGATGCTCGTTTCCTTGTTACGATCAACATTTTCTTCGTTTCGATGCATATTTCCATCATTTTGATGCTACTTTTCTCTTTAATATCTACATTTCCTTCGTTTCGATGCATATTTCCTTCATTTTCATGTTCATTTTCTCGTTACGATCAACATTACCTTCGTTACGATGCATATTTCCTTCATTTTGATGTTCATTTTCCCATTACGATTAACATTTCCTTCTTTTCGTTCCATATTTCCTTCATTTTGATGCTTATTTTCTCGTTATGATGAACATTTCCTTCGTTTCGATGCTTATTTCCTTCTTTAATATGCTCGTTTCCTTGTTACGATCAACATTTTCTACGTTTCGATGTATATTTCCATCATTTTGATGCTACTTTTCTCGTTAAAATCTACATTTCCTTCGTTTCGATGAATATTTCCTTCATTTTGATGCTCATTTTGTCGTTTCGATGAACATTACCTTTGTTTCGATGCATATTTCCTTCATTTTGAGGTTCATTTTATAGTTACGATCAACATTTCCTTCGTTTCGATGCATATTTCCTTCATTTAGACACTCATTTTCTCGTTACGATCAATATATCCTTCGTTTCGATGCATATTTCCATCATTTTGATGCTCGTTTTCTCATTATGATCAACATTTCCTTCTTTTCGATGAATATTTCATTCATTTAGATGTTTATTTTCTCTTTACGATTAACATTTCCCATCGTTTCGATGCATATTTTCATCATTTTGATGTTAGTTTTCTCGTTATGATCAATATTTCCTTCTTTTCTATGCATATTTCCATCATTTTGATGCTCTTTTTCTCGATATGATCAATATTTTCTTCGTTTCGATGCATATTTCTTCATTTTGATGCACATTTTCTCGTTACGATCATTATTTCGATCGTTTCGCTGCATATTTTCATCATTTTGATGCTTATTTTCTCGTTACGATCAATATTTACTTCGTTTTGATGCTAATTTCCTTCTTTAAGATGCTCGTTTCCTTGTTACGATCAACATTTTCTTCGTTTCGATGCATATTTCCATCATTTTGATGCTACTTTTCTCTTTAATATCTACATTTCCTTCGTTTCGATGCATATTTCCTTCATTTTCATGTTCATTTTCTCGTTACGATCAACATTACCTTCGTTACGATGCATATTTCCTTCATTTTGATGTTCATTTTCCCATTACGATTAACATTTCCTTCTTTTCGTTCCATATTTCCTTCATTTTGATGCTTATTTTCTCGTTATGATGAACATTTCCTTCGTTTCGATGCTTATTTCCTTCTTTAAGATGCTCGTTTCCTTGTTACGATCAACATTTTCTACGTTTCGATGCATATTTCCATCATTTTGATGCTACTTTTCTCGTTAAAATCTACATTTCCTTCGTTTCGATGAATATTTCCTTCATTTTGATGCTCATTTTCTCGTTTCGATGAACATTACCTTTGTTTCGATGCATATTTCCTTCATTTTGAGGTTCATTTTCTAGTTACGATCAACATTTCCTTCTTTTCGATGCATATTTCCTTCATTTAGACACTCATTTTCTCGTTACGATCAATATATCCTTCGTTTCGATGCATATTTCCATCATTTTGATGCTCGTTTTCTCATTATGATCAACATTTCCTTCTTTTCGATGAATATTTCATTCATTTAGATGTTTGTTTTCTCTTTACGATTAACATTTCCCATCGTTTCGATGCATATTTTCATCATTTTGATGCTAGTTTTCTCGTTATGATCAATATTTTCTTCTTTTCTATGCATATTTCCATCATTTTGATGCTCTTTTTCTCGATATGATCAATATTTTCTTCGTTTCGATGCATATTTCTTCATTTTGATGCACATTTTCTCGTTACGATCGTTATTTCGATCGTTTCGCTGCATATTTTCATCATTTTGATGCTTATTTTTTCGTTACGATCAATATTTCCTTCGTTTTGATGCTAATTTCCTTCTTTAAGATGCTCGTTTCCTTGTTACGATCAACATTTTCTTCGTTTCGATGCATATTTCCATCATTTTGATGCTACTTTTCTCGTTAATATCTATATTTCCTTCGTTTCGATGCATATTTCCTTCATTTTCATGTTCATTTTCTCGTTACGATCAACATTACCTTCGTTACGATGCATATTTCCTTCATTTTGATGTTCATTTTCCCATTACGATTAACATTTCCTTCTTTTCGTTCCATTTTTCCTTCATTTTGATGCTTATTTTCTCGTTATGATGAACATTTCCTTCGTTTCGATGCTTATTTCCTTCTTTAAGATGCTCGTTTCCTTGTTACGATCAACATTTTCTACGTTTCGATCCATATTTCCATCATTTTGATGCTACTTTTCTCGTTAAAATCTACATTTCCTTCGTTTCGATGAATATTTCCTTCATTTTGATGCTCATTTTCTCGTTTCGATGAACATTACCTTTGTTTCGATGCATATTTCCTTCATTTTGAGGTTCATTTTCTAGTTACGATCAACATTTCCTTCTTTTCGATGCATATTTCCTTCATTTAGACACTCATTTTCTCGTTACGATCAATATATCCTTCGTTTCGATGCATATTTCCATCATTTTGATGCTCGTTTTCTCATTATGATCAACATTTCCTTCTTTTCGATGAATATTTCATTCATTTAGATGTTTGTTTTCTCTTTACGATTAACATTTCCCATCGTTTCGATGCATATTTTCATCATTTTGATGCTAGTTTTCTCGTTATGATCAATATTTCCTTCTTTTCTATGCATATTTCCATCATTTTGATGCTCTTTTTCTCGATATGATCAATATTTTCTTCGTTTCGATGCATATTTCTTTCATTTTGATGCACATTTTCTCGTTACGATCGTTATTTCGATCGTTTCGCTGCATATTTTCATCATTTTGATGCTTATTTTTCTCGTTACGATCAATATTTCCTTCGTTTTGATGCTAATTTCCTTCTTTAAGATGCTCGTTTCCTTGTTACGATCAACATTTTCTTCGTTTCGATGCATATTTCCATCATTTTGATGCTACTTTTCTCGTTAATATCTACATTTCCTTCGTTTCGATGCATATTTCCTTCATTTTCATGTTCATTTTCTCGTTACGATCAACATTACCTTCGTTACGATGCATATTTCCTTCATTTTGATGTTCATTTTCCCATTACGATTAACATTTCCTTCTTTTCGTTCCATTTTTCCTTCATTTTGATGCTTATTTTCTCGTTATGATGAACATTTCCTTCGTTTCGATGCTTATTTCCTTCTTTAAGATGCTCGTTTCCTTGTTACGATCAACATTTTCTACGTTTCGATCCATATTTCCATCATTTTGATGCTACTTTTCTCGTTAAAATCTACATTTCCTTCGTTTCGATGAATATTTCCTTCATTTTGATGCTCATTTTCTAGTTTCGATGAACATTACCTTTGTTTCGATGCATATTTCCTTCATTTTGAGGTTCATTTTCTAGTTACGATCAACATTTCCTTCGTTTCGATGCATATTTCCTTCATTTAGACACTCATTTTCTCGTTACGATCAATATATCCTTCGTTTCGATGCATATTTTCCATCATTTTGATGCTCGTTTTCTCATTATGATCAACATTTCCTTCTTTTCGATGAATATTTCATTCATTTAGATGTTTGTTTTCTCTTTACGATTAACATTTCCCATCGTTTCGATGCATATTTTCATCATTTTGATGCTAGTTTTCTCGTTATGATCAATATTTCCTTCTTTTCTATGCATATTTCCATCATTTTGATGCTCTTTTTCTCGATATGATCAATATTTTCTTCGTTTCGATGCATATTTCTTCATTTTGATGCACATTTTCTCATTACGATCATTATTTCGATCGTTTCGCTGCATATTTTCATCATTTTGATGCTTATTTTCTCGTTACGATCAATATTTCCTTCGTTTTGATGCTAATTTCCTTCTTTAAGATGCTCGTTTCCTTGTTACGATCAACATTTTCTTCGTTTCGATGCATATTTCCATCATTTTGATGCTACTTTTCTCGTTAATATCTATATTTCCTTCGTTTCGATGCATATTTCCTTCATTTTCATGTTCATTTTCTCGTTACGATCAACATTACCTTCGTTACGATGCATATTTCCTTCATTTTGATGTTCATTTTCCCATTACGATTAACATTTCCTTCTTTTCGTTCCATATTTCCTTCATTTTGATGCTTATTTTCTCGTTATGATGAACATTTCCTTCGTTTCGATGCTTATTTCCTTCTTTAAGATGCTCGTTTCCTTGTTACGATCAACATTTTCTACGTTTCGATGCATATTTCCATCATTTTGATGCTACTTTTCTCGTTAAAATCTACATTTCCTTCGTTTCGATGAATATTTCCTTCATTTTGATGCTCATTTTCTCGTTTCGATGAACATTACCTTTGTTTCAATGCATATTTCCTTCATTTTGAGGTTCATTTTCTAGTTACGATCAACATTTCCTTCGTTTCGATGCATATTTCCTTCATTTAGACACTCATTTTCTCGTTACGATCAATATATCCTTCGTTTCGATGCATATTTCCATCATTTTGATGCTCGATTTCTCATTATGATCAACATTTCCTTCTTTTCGATGAATATTTCATTCATTTAGATGTTTGTTTTCTCTTTACGATTAACATTTCCCATCGTTTCGATGAATATTTTCATCATTTTGATGCTAGTTTTCTCGTTATGATCAATATTTCCTTCTTTTCTATGCATATTTCCATCATTTTGATGCTCTTTTTCTCGATATGATCAATATTTTCTTCGTTTCGATGCATATTTCTTCATTTTGATGCACATTTTCTCGTTACGATCATTATTTCGATCGTTTCGCTGCATATTTTCATCATTTTGATGCTTATTTTCTCGTTACGATCAATATTTACTTCGTTTTGATGCTAATTTCCTTCTTTAAGATGCTCGTTTCCTTGTTACGATCAACATTTTCTTCGTTTCGATGCATATTTCCATCATTTTGATGCTACTTTTCTCTTTAATATGTACATTTCCTTCGTTTTTTCGATGCATATTTCCTTCATTTTCATGTTCATTTTCTCGTTACGATCAACATTACCTTCGTTACGATGCATATTTCCTTCATTTTGATGTTCATTTTCCCATTACGATTAACATTTCCTTCTTTTCGTTCCATATTTCCTTCATTTTGATGCTTATTTTCTCGTTATGATGAACATTTCCTTCGTTTCGATGCTTATTTCCTTCTTTAAGATGCTCGTTTCCTTGTTACGATCAACATTTTCTACGTTTCGATGCATATTTCCATCATTTTGATGCTACTTTTCTCGTTAAAATCTACATTTCCTTCGTTTCGATGAATATTTCCTTCATTTTGATGCTCATTTTCTCGTTTCGATGAACATTACCTTTGTTTCGATGCATATTTCCTTCATTTTGAGGTTCATTTTCTAGTTACGATCAACATTTCCTTCGTTTCGATGCATATTTCCTTCATTTAGACACTCATTTTCTCGTTACGATCAATATATCCTTCGTTTCGATGCATATTTCCATCATTTTGATGCTCGTTTTCTCATTATGATCAACATTTCCTTCTTTTCGATGAATATTTCATTCATTTAGATGTTTGTTTTCTCTTTACGATTAACATTTCCCATCGTTTCGATGCATATTTTCATCATTTTGATGCTAGTTTTCTCGTTATGATCAATATTTCCTTCTTTTCTATGCATATTTCCATCATTTTGATGCTCTTTTTCTCGATATGATCAATATTTTCTTCGTTTCGATGCATATTTCTTCATTTTGATGCACATTTTCTCGTTACGATCATTATTTCGATCGTTTCGCTGCATATTTTCATCATTTTGATGCTTATTTTCTCGTTACGATCAATATTTCCTTCGTTTTGATGCTAATTTCCTTCTTTAAGATGCTCGTTTCCTTGTTACGATCAACATTTTCTTCGTTTCGATGCATATTTCCATCATTTTGATGCTACTTTTCTCGTTAATATCTACATTTCCTTCGTTTCGATGCATATTTCCTTCATTTTCATGTTCATTTTCTCGTTACGATCAACATTACCTTCGTTACGATGCATATTTCCTTCATTTTGATGTTCATTTTCCCATTACGATTAACATTTCCTTCTTTTCGTTCCATATTTCCTTCATTTTGATGCTTATTTTCTCGTTATGATGAACATTTCCTTCGTTTCGATGCTTATTTCCTTCTTTAAGATGCTCGTTTCCTTGTTACGATCAACATTTTCTACGTTTCGATGCATATTTCCATCATTTTGATGCTACTTTTCTCGTTAAAATCTACATTTCCTTCGTTTCGATGAATATTTCCTTCATTTTGATGCTCATTTTCTCGTTTCGATGAACATTACCTTTGTTTCGATGCATATTTCCTTCATTTTGAGGTTCATTTTCTAGTTACGATCAACATTTCCTTCGTTTCGATGCATATTTCCTTCATTTAGACACTCATTTTCTCGTTACGATCAATATATCCTTCGTTTCGATGCATATTTCCATCATTTTGATGCTCGTTTTCTCATTATGATCAACATTTCCTTCTTTTCGATGAATATTTCATTCATTTAGATGTTTGTTTTCTCTTTACGATTAACATTTCCCATCGTTTCGATGCATATTTTCATCATTTTGATGCTAGTTTTCTCGTTATGATCAATATTTCCTTCTTTTCTATGCATATTTCCATCATTTTGATGCTCTTTTTCTCGATATGATCAATATTTTCTTCGTTTCGATGCATATTTCTTCATTTTGATGCACATTTTCTCGTTACGATCATTATTTCGATCGTTTCGCTGCATATTTTCATCATTTTGATGCTTATTTTCTCGTTACGATCAATATTTCCTTCGTTTTGATGCTAATTTCCTTCTTTAAGATGCTCGTTTCCTTGTTACGATCAACATTTTCTTCGTTTCGATGCATATTTCCATCATTTTGATGCTACTTTTCTCGTTAATATCTACATTTCCTTCGTTTCGATGCATATTTCCTTCATTTTCATGTTCATTTTCTCGTTACGATCAACATTACCTTCGTTACGATGCATATTTCCTTCATTTTGATGTTCATTTTCCCATTACGATTAACATTTCCTTCTTTTCGTTCCATATTTCCTTCATTTTGATGCTTATTTTCTCGTTATGATGAACATTTCCTTCGTTTCGATGCTTATTTCCTTCTTTAAGATGCTCGTTTCCTTGTTACGATCAACATTTTCTACGTTTCGATGCATATTTCCATCATTTTGATGCTCTTTTTCTCGATATGATCAATATTTTCTTCGTTTCGATGCATATTTCTTCATTTTGATGCACATTTTCTCGTTACGATCATTATTTCGATCGTTTCGCTGCATATTTTCATCATTTTGATGCTTATTTTCTCGTTACGATCAATATTTCCTTCGTTTCGATGCTTATTTCCTTCTTTAAGATGCTCGTTTCCTTGTTACGATCAACATTTTCTTCGTTTCGATGCATATTTCCATCATTTTGATGCTACTTTTCTCGTTAATATCTACATTTCCTTCGTTTCGATGCATATTTCCTTCATTTTCATGTTCATTTTCTCGTTACGATCAACATTACCTTCGTTACGATGCATATTTCCTTCATTTTGATGTTCATTTTCCCATTACGATTAACATTTCCTTCTTTTCGTTCCATATTTCCTTCATTTTGATGCTTATTTTCTCGTTATGATGAACATTTCCTTCGTTTCGATGCTTATTTCCTTCTTTAAGATGCTCGTTTCCTTGTTACGATCAACATTTTCTACGTTTCGATGCATATTTCCATCATTTTGATGCTACTTTTCTCGTTAAAATCTACATTTCCTTCGTTTCGATGAATATTTCCTTCATTTTGATGCTCATTTTCTCGTTTCGATGAACATTACCTTTGTTTCGATGCATATTTCCTTCATTTTGAGGTTCATTTTCTAGTTACGATCAACATTTCCTTCGTTTCGATGCATATTTCCTTCATTTAGACACTCATTTTCTCGTTACGATCAATATATCCTTCGTTTCGATGCATATTTCCATCATTTTGATGCTCGTTTTCTCATTATGATCAACATTTCCTTCTTTTCGATGAATATTTCATTCATTTAGATGTTTGTTTTCTCTTTACGATTAACATTTCCCATCGTTTCGATGCATATTTTCATCATTTTGATGCTAGTTTTCTCGTTATGATCAATATTTCCTTCTTTTCTATGCATATTTCCATCATTTTGATGCTCTTTTTCTCGATATGATCAATATTTTCTTCGTTTCGATGCATATTTCTTCATTTTGATGCACATTTTCTCGTTACGATCATTATTTCGATCGTTTCGCTGCATATTTTCATCATTTTGATGCTTATTTTCTCGTTACGATCAATATTTCCTTCGTTTTGATGCTAATTTCCTTCTTTAAGATGCTCGTTTCCTTGTTACGATCAACATTTTCTTCGTTTCGATGCATATTTCCATCATTTTGATGCTACTTTTCTCGTTAATATCTACATTTCCTTCGTTTCGATGCATATTTCCTTCATTTTCATGTTCATTTTCTCGTTACGATCAACATTACCTTCGTTACGATGCATATTTCCTTCATTTTGATGTTCATTTTCCATTACGATTAACATTTCCTTCTTTTCGTTCCATATTTCCTTCATTTTGATGCTTATTTTCTCGTTATGATGAACATTTCCTTCGTTTCGATGCTTATTTCCTTCTTTAAGATGCTCGTTTCCTTGTTACGATCAACATTTTCTACGTTTCGATGCATATTTCCATCATTTTGATGCTACTTTTCTCGTTAAAATCTACATTTCCTTCGTTTCGATGAATATTTCCTTCATTTTGATGCTCATTTTCTCGTTTCGATGAACATTACCTTTGTTTCGATGCATATTTCCTTCATTTTGAGGTTCATTTTCTAGTTACGATCAACATTTCCTTCGTTTCGATGCATATTTCCTTCATTTAGACACTCATTTTCTCGTTACGATCAATATATCCTTCGTTTCGATGCATATTTCCATCATTTTGATGCTCGTTTTCTCATTATGATCAACATTTCCTTCTTTTCGATGAATATTTCATTCATTTAGATGTTTGTTTTCTCTTTACGATTAACATTTCCCATCGTTTCGATGCATATTTTCATCATTTTGATGCTAGTTTTCTCGTTATGATCAATATTTCCTTCTTTTCTATGCATATTTCCATCATTTTGATGCTCTTTTTCTCGATATGATCAATATTTTCTTCGTTTCGATGCATATTTCTTCATTTTGATGCACATTTTCTCGTTACGATCATTATTTCGATCGTTTCGCTGCATATTTTCATCATTTTGATGCTTATTTTCTCGTTACGATCAATATTTCCTTCGTTTTGATGCTAATTTCCTTCTTTAAGATGCTCGTTTCCTTGTTACGATCAACATTTTCTTTGTTTCGATGCATATTTCCATCATTTTGATGCTACTTTTCTCGTTAATATCTACATTTCCTTCGTTTCGATGCATATTTCCTTCATTTTCATGTTCATTTTCTCGTTACGATCAACATTACCTTCGTTACGATGCATATTTCCTTCATTTTGATGTTCATTTTCCCATTACGATTAACATTTCCTTCTTTTCGTTCCATATTTCCTTCATTTTGATGCTTATTTTCTCGTTATGATGAACATTTCCTTTGTTTCGATGCTTATTTCCTTCTTTAAGATGCTCGTTTCCTTGTTACGATCAACATTTTCTACGTTTCGATGCATATTTCCATCATTTTGATGCTACTTTTCTCGTTAAAATCTACATTTCCTTCGTTTCGATGAATATTTCCTTCATTTTGTTGCTCATTTTCTCGTTTCGATGAACATTACCTTTGTTTCGATGCATATTTCCTTCATTTTGAGGTTCATTTTCTAGTTACGATCAATATTTCCTTCGTTTCGATGCATATTTCCTTCATTTAGACACTCATTTTCTCGTTACGATCAATATATCCTTCGTTTCGATGCATATTTCCATCATTTTGATGCTCGTTTTCTCATTATGATCAACATTTCCTTCTTTTCGATGAATATTTCATTCATTTAGATGTTTGTTTTCTCTTTACGATTAACATTTCCCATCGTTTCGATGCATATTTTCATCATTTTGATGCTAGTTTTCTCGTTATGATCAATATTTCCTTCTTTTCTATGCATATTTCCATCATTTTGATGCTCTTTTTCTCGATATGATCAATATTTTCTTCGTTTCGATGCATATTTCTTCATTTTGATGCGCATTTTCTCGTTACGATCATTATTTCGATCATTTCGCTGCATATTTTCATCATTTTGATGCTTATTTTCTCGTTACGATCAATATTTCTTTCGTTTTGATGCTAATTTCCTTCTTTAAGATGCTCGTTTCCTTGTTACGATCAACATTTTCTTCGTTTCGATGCATATTTCCATCATTTTGATGCTACTTTTCTCGTTAATATCTACATTTCCTTCGTTTCGATGCATATTTCCTTCATTTTCATGTTCATTTTCTCGTTACGATCAACATTACCTTCGTTACGATGCATATTTCCTTCATTTTGATGTTCATTTTCCCATTACGATTAACATTTCCTTCTTTTCGTTCCATATTTCCTTCATTTTGATGCTTATTTTCTCGTTATGATGAACATTTCCTTCGTTTCGATGCTTATTTCCTTCTTTAAGATGCTCGTTTCCTTGTTACGATCAACATTTTCTACGTTTCGATGCATATTTCCATCATTTTGATGCTACTTTTCTCGTTAAAATCTACATTTCCTTCGTTTCGATGAATATTTCCTTCATTTTGATGCTCATTTTCTCGTTTCGATGAACATTACCTTTGTTTCGATGCATATTTCCTTCATTTTGAGGTTCATTTTCTAGTTACGATCAACATTTCCTTCGTTTCGATGCATATTTCCTTCATTTAGACACTCATTTTCTCGTTACGATCAATATATCCTTCGTTTCGATGCATATTTCCATCATTTTGATGCTCGTTTTCTCATTATGATCAACATTTCCTTCTTTTCGATGAATATTTCATTCATTTAGATGTTTGTTTTCTCTTTACGATTAACATTTCCCATCGTTTCGATGCATATTTTCATCATTTTGATGCTAGTTTTCTCGTTATGATCAATATTTCCTTCTTTTCTATGCATATTTCCATCATTTTGATGCTCTTTTTCTCGATATGATCAATATTTTCTTCGTTTCGATGCATATTTCTTCATTTTGATGCGCATTTTCTCGTTACGATCATTATTTCGATCATTTCGCTGCATATTTTCATCATTTTGATGCTTATTTTCTCGTTACGATCAATATTTCCTTCGTTTTGATGCTAATTTCCTTCTTTAAGATGCTCGTTTCCTTGTTACGATCAACATTTTCTTCGTTTCGATGCATATTTCCATCATTTTGATGCTACTTTTCTCGTTAATATCTACATTTCCTTCGTTTCGATGCATATTTCCTTCATTTTCATGTTCATTTTCTCGTTACGATCAACATTACCTTCGTTACGATGCATATTTCTTTCATTTTGATGTTCATTTTCCATTACGATTATCATTTCCTTCTTTTCGTTCCATATTTTCTTCATTTTGATGCTTATTTTCTCGTTATGATGAACATTTCCTTCGTTTCGATGCTTATTTCCTTCTTTAAGATGCTCGTTTCCTTGTTACGATCAACATTTTCTACGTTTCGATGCATATTTCCATCATTTTGATGCTACTTCTCTCGTTAAAATCTACATTTACTTCGTTTCGATGAATATTTCCTTCATTTTGATGCTCATTTTCTCGTTTTGATGAACATTACCTTTGTTTCGATGCATATTTCCTTCATTTTGAGGTTCATTTTCTAGTTACGATCAACATTTCCTTCGTTTCGATGCATATTTCCTTCATTTAGACACTCATTTTCTCGTTACGATCAATATATCCTTCGTTTCGATGCATATTTCCATCATTTTGATGCTCGTTTTCTCATTATGATCAACATTTCCTTCTTTTCGATGAATATTTCATTCATTTAGATGTTTGTTTTCTCTTTACGATTAACATTTACCATCGTTTCTATGCATATTTTCATCATTTTGATGCTAGTTTTCTCGTTATGATCAATATTTCCTTCTTTTCTATGCATATTTCCTTCATTTTGATGCTCTTTTTCTCGATATGATCAATATTTTCTTCGTTTCGATGCATATTTCTTCATTTTGATGCACATTTTCTCGTTACGATCATTATTTCGATCGTTTCGCTGCATATTTTCATCATTTTGATGCTTATTTTCTCGTTACGATCAATATTTCCTTCGTTTTGATGCTAATTTCCTTCTTTAAGATGCTCGTTTCCTTATTACGATAAACATTTTCTTTGTTTCGATGCATATTTCCATCATTTTGATGCTACTTTTCTCGTTAATATCTACATTTCCTTCGTTTCGATGCATATTTCCTTCATTTTCATGTTCATTTTTTCGTTACGATCAACATTACCTTCGTTACGATGCATATTTCCTTCATTTTGATTTTCATTTTCCCATTACGATTAACATTTCCTTCTTTTCGTTCCATATTTCCTTCATTTTGATGCTTATTTTCTCGTTATGATGAACATTTCCTTCGTTTCGATGCTTATTTCCTTCTTTAAGATGCTCGTTTCCTTGTTACGATCAACATTTTCTACGTTTCGATGCATATTTCCATCATTTTGATGCTACTTTTCTCGTTAAAATCTACATTTCCTTCGTTTCGATGAATATTTCCTTCATTTTGATGCTCATTTTCTCGTTTCGATGAACATTACCTTTGTTTCGATGCATATTTCCTTCATTTTGAGGTTCATTTTCTAGTTACGATCAACATTTCCTTCGTTTCGATGCATATTTCCTTCATTTAGACACTCATTTTCTCGTTACGATCAATATATCCTTCGTTTCGATGCATATTACCATCATTTTGATGCTCGTTTTCTCATTATGATCAACATTTCCTTCTTTTCGATGAATATTTCATTCATTTAGATGTTTGTTTTCTCTTTACGATTAACATTTCCCATTGTTTCGATGCATATTTTCATCATTTTGATGCTAGTTTTCTCGTTATGATCAATATTTCCTTCTTTTCTATGTATATTTCCATCATTTTGATGCTCTTTTTCTCGATATGATCAATATTTTCTTTGTTTCGATGCATATTTCTTCATTTTGATGCACATTTTCTCGTTACGATCATTATTTCGATCGTTTCGCTGCATATTTTCATCATTTTGATGCTTATTTTCTCGTTACGATCAATATTTCCTTCGTTTTGATGCTAATTTCCTTCTTTAAGATGCTCGTTTCCTTGTTACGATCAACATTTTCTTCGTTTCGATGCATATTTCCATCATTTTGATGCTACTTTTCTCGTTAATATCTACATTTCCTTCGTTTCGATGCATATTTCCTTCATTTTCAAGTTCATTTTCTCGTTACGATCAACATTACCTTCGTTACGATGCATATTTCTTTCATTTTGATGTTCATTTTTCCATTACGATTATCATTTCCTTCTTTTCGTTCCATATTTTCTTCATTTTGATGCTTATTTTCTCGTTATGATGAACATTTCCTTCGTTTCGATGCTTATTTCCTTCTTTAAGATGCTCGTTTCCTTGTTACGATCAACATTTTCTACGTTTCGATGCATATTTCCATCATTTTGATGCTACTTCTCTCGTTAAAATCTACATTTACTTCGTTTCGATGAATATTTCCTTCATTTTGATGCTCATTTTCTCGTTTCGATGAACATTACCTTTGTTTCGATGCATATTTCCTTCATTTTGAGGTTCATTTTCTAGTTACGATCAACATTTCCTTCGTTTCGATGCATATTTCCTTCATTTAGACACTCATTTTCTCGTTACGATCAATATATCCTTCGTTTCGATGCATATTTCCATCATTTTGATGCTCGTTTTCTCATTATGATCAACATTTCCTTCTTTTCGATGAATATTTCATTCATTTAGATGTTTGTTTTCTCTTTACGATTAACATTTCCATCGTTTCGATGCATATTTTCATCATTTTGATGCTAGTTTTCTCGTTATGATCAATATTTCCTTCTTTTCTATGCATATTTCCATCATTTTGATGCTCTTTTTCTCGATATGATCAATATTTTCTTCGTTTCGATGCATATTTCTTCATTTTGATGCACATTTTCTCGTTACGATCATTATTTCGATCGTTTCGCTGCATATTTTCATCATTTTGATGCTTATTTTCTCGTTACGATCAATATTTCCTTCGTTTTGATGCTAATTTCCTTCTTTAAGATGCTCGTTTCCTTGTTACGATAAACATTTTCTTCGTTTCGATGCATATTTCCATCATTTTGATGCTACTTTTCTCGTTAATATCTACATTTCCTTCGTTTCGATGCATATTTCCTTCATTTTCATGTTCATTTTCTCGTTACGATCAACATTACCTTCGTTACGATGCATATTTCCTTCATTTTGATGTTCATTTTCCCATTACGATTAACATTTCCTTCTTTTCGTTCCATATTTCCTTCATTTTGATGCTTATTTTCTCGTTATGATGAACATTTCCTTCGTTTCGATGCTTATTTCCTTCTTTAAGATGCTCGTTTCCTTGTTACGATCAACATTTTCTACGTTTCGATGCATATTTCCATCATTTTGATGCTACTTTTCTCGTTAAAATCTACATTTCCTTCGTTTCGATGAATATTTCCTTCATTTTGATGCTCATTTTCTCGTTTCGATGAACATTACCTTTGTTTCGATGCATATTTCCTTCATTTTGAGGTTCATTTTCTAGTTACGATCAACATTTCCTTCGTTTCGATGCATATTTCCTTCATTTAGACACTAATTTTCTCGTTACGATCAATATATCCTTCGTTTCGATGCATATTTCCATCATTTTGATGCTCCTTTTCTCATTATGATCAACATTTCCTTCTTTTCGATGAATATTTCATTCATTTAGATGTTTGTTTTCTCTTTACGATTAACATTTCCCATCGTTTCGATGCATATCTTCATCATTTTGATGCTAGTTTTCTCGTTATGATCAATATTTCCTTCTTTTCTATGCATATTTCCATCATTTTGATGCTCTTTTTCTCGATATGATCAATATTTTCTTCGTTTCGATGCATATTTCTTCATTTTGATGCACATTTTCTCGTTACGATCATTATTTCGATCGTTTCGCTGCATATTTTCATCATTTTGATGCTTATTTTCTCGTTACGATCAATATTTCCTTCGTTTTGATGCTAATTTCCTTCTTTAAGATGCTCGTTTCCTTGTTACGATCAACATTTTCTTCGTTTCGATGCATATTTCCATCATTTTGATGCTACTTTTCTCGTTAATATCTACATTTCCTTCGTTTCGATGCATATTTCCTTCATTTTCATGTTCATTTTCTCGTTACGATCAACATTACCTTCGTTACGATGCATATTTCCTTCATTTTGATTTTCATTTTCCCATTACGATTAACATTTCCTTCTTTTCGTTCCATATTTCCTTCATTTTGATGCTTATTTTCTCGTTATGATGAACATTTCCTTCGTTTCGATGCTTATTTCCTTCTTTAAGATGCTCGTTTCCTTGTTACGATCAACATTTTCTACGTTTCGATGCATATTTCCATCATTTTGATGCTACTTTTCTCGTTAAAATCTACATTTCCTTCGTTTCGATGAATATTTCCTTCATTTTGATGCTCATTTTCTCGTTTCGATGAACATTACCTTTGTTTCGATGCATATTTCCTTCATTTTGAGGTTCATTTTCTAGTTACGATCAACATTTCCTTCGTTTCGATGCATATTTCCTTCATTTAGACACTCATTTTCTCGTTACGATCAATATATCCTTCGTTTCGATGCATATTTCCATCATTTTGATGCTCGTTTTCTCATTATGATCAACATTTCCTTCTTTTCGATGAATATTTCATTCATTTAGATGTTTGTTTTCTCTTTACGATTAACATTTCCCATCGTTTCGATGCATATTTTTATCATTTTGATGCTAATTTTCTCGTTATGATCAATATTTCCTTCTTTTCTATGCATATTTCCATCATTTTGATGCTCTTTTTCTCGATATGATCAATATTTTCTTTCGTTTCGATGCATATTTCTTCATTTTGATGCACATTTTCTCGTTACGATCATTATTTCGATCGTTTCGCTGCATATTTTCATCATTTTGATGCTTATTTTCTCGTTACGATCAATATTTCCTTCGTTTTGATGCTAATTTCCTTCTTTAAGATGCTCGTTTCCTTGTTACGATCAACATTTTCTTCGTTTCGATGCATATTTCCATCATTTTGATGCTACTTTTCTCGTTAATATCTACATTTCCTTCGTTTCGATGCATATTTCCTTCATTTTCAAGTTCATTTTCTCGTTACGATCAACATTACCTTCGTTACGATGCATATTTCTTTCATTTTGATGTTCATTTTTCCATTACGATTATCATTTCCTTCTTTTCGTTCCATATTTTCTTCATTTTGATGCTTATTTTCTCGTTATGATGAACATTTCCTTCGTTTCGATGCTTATTTCCTTCTTTAAGATGCTCGTTTCCTTGTTACGATCAACATTTTCTACGTTTCGATGCATATTTCCATCATTTTGATGCTACTTTTCTCGTTAATATCTACATTTCTTCGTTTCGATGCATATTTCCTTCATTTTGATGCTCATTTTCTCGTTTTGATGAACATTACCTTTGTTTCGATGCATATTTCCTTCATTTTGAGGTTCATTTTCTAGTTACGATCAACATTTTCCTTCGTTTCGATGCATATTTCCTTCATTTAGACACTCATTTTCTCGTTACGATCAATATATCCTTCGTTTCGATGCATATTTCCATCATTTTGATGCTCGTTTTCTCATTATGATCAACATTTCCTTCTTTTCGATGAATATTTCATTCATTTAGATGTTTGTTTTCTCTTTACGATTAACATTTACCATCGTTTCTATGCATATTTTCATCATTTTGATGCTAGTTTTCTCGTTATGATCAATATTTCCTTCTTTTCTATGCATTTTTCCTTCATTTTGATGCTCTTTTTCTCGATATGATCTATATTTTCTTCGTTTCGATGCATATTTCTTCATTTTGATGCACATTTTCTCGTTACGATCATTATTTCGATCGTTTCGCTGCATATTTTCATCATTTTGATGCTTATTTTCTCGTTACGATCAATATTTCCTTCGTTTTGATGCTAATTTCCTTCTTTAAGATGCTCGTTTCCTTATTACGATAAACATTTTCTTTGTTTAGATGCATATTTCCATCATTTTGATGCTACTTTTCTCGTTAATATCTACATTTCCTTCGTTTCGATGCATATTTCCTTCATTTTCATGTTCATTTTTTCGTTACGATCAACATTACCTTCGTTACGATGCATATTTCCTTCATTTTGATTTTCATTTTCCCATTACGATTATCCTTCTTTTCGTTCTAATTTTCCTTCATTTTGATGCTTATTTTCTCGTTATGATGAACATTTCCTTCTTTTCGATGCTTATTTCCTTCTTTAAGATGCTCGTTTCCTTGTTACGATCAACATTTTCTACGTTTCGATGCATATTTCCATCATTTTGATGCTACTTCTCTCGTTAAAATCTACATTTACTTCGTTTCGATGAATATTTCCTTCATTTTGATGCTCATTTTCTCGTTTCGATGAACATTACCTTTGTTTCGATGCATATTTCCTTCATTTTGAGGTTCATTTTCTAGTTACGATCAACATTTCCTTCGTTTCGATGCATATTTCCTTCATTTAGACACTCATTTTCTCGTTACGATCAATATATCCTTCGTTTCGATGCATATTTCCATCATTTTGATGCTCGTTTTCTCATTATGATCAACATTTCCTTCTTTTCGATGAATATTTCATTCATTTAGATGTTTGTTTTCTCTTTACGATTAACATTCCCATCGTTTCGATGCATATTTTTATCATTTTGATGCTAGTTTTCTCGTTATGATCAATATTTCCTTCTTTTCTATGCATATTTCCATCATTTTGATGCTCTTTTTCTCGATATGATCAATATTTTCTTCGTTTCGATGCATATTTCTTCATTTTGATGCACATTTTCTCGTTACGATCATTATTTCGATCGTTTCGCTGCATATTTTCATCATTTTGATGCTTATTTTCTCGTTACGATCAATATTTCCTTCGTTTTGATGCTAATTTCCTTCTTTAAGATGCTCGTTTCCTTGTTACGATCAACATTTTCTTCGTTTCGATGCATATTTCCATCATTTTGATGCTACTTTTCTCGTTAATATCTACATTTCCTTCGTTTCGATGCATATTTCCTTCATTTTCATGTTCATTTTCTCGTTACGATCAACATTACCTTCGTTACGATGCATATTTCCTTCATTTTGATGTTCATTTTCCCATTACGATTAACTTCCTTCTTTTCGTTCCATATTTCCTTCATTTTGATGCTTATTTTCTCGTTATGATGAACATTTCCTTCGTTTCGATGCTTATTTCCTTCTTTAAGATGCTCGTTTCCTTGTTACGATCAACATTTTCTACGTTTCGATGCATATTTCCATCATTTTGATGCTACTTTTCTCGTTAAAATCTACATTTCCTTCGTTTCGATGAATATTTCCTTCATTTTGATGCTCATTTTCTCGTTTCGATGAACATTACCTTTGTTTCGATGCATATTTCCTTCATTTTGAGGTTCATTTTCTAGTTACGATCAACATTTCCTTCGTTTCGATGCATATTTCCTTCATTTAGACACTCATTTTCTCGTTACGATCAATATATCCTTCGTTTCGATGCATATTTCCATCATTTTGATGCTCGTTTTCTCATTATGATCAACATTTCCTTCTTTTCGATGAATATTTCATTCATTTAGATGTTTGTTTTCTCTTTACGATTAACATTTCCCATCGTTTCGATGCATATTTTCATCATTTTGATGCTAGTTTTCTCGTTATGATCAATATTTCCTTCTTTTCTATGCATATTTCCATCATTTTGATGCTCTTTTTCTCGATATGATCAATATTTTCTTCGTTTCGATGCATATTTCTTCATTTTGATGCACATTTTCTCGTTACGATCATTATTTCGATCGTTTCGCTGCATATTTTCATCATTTTGATGCTTATTTTCTCGTTACGATCAATATTTCCTTCGTTTTGATGCTAATTTCCTTCTTTAAGATGCTCGTTTCCTTGTTACGATCAACATTTTCTTCGTTTCGATGCATATTTCCATCATTTTGATGCTACTTTTCTCGTTAATATCTACATTTCCTTCGTTTCGATGCATATTTCCTTCATTTTCATGTTCATTTTCTCGTTACGATCAACATTACCTTCGTTACGATGCATATTTCCTTCATTTTGATGTTCATTTTCCATTACGATTAACATTTCCTTCTTTTCGTTCCATATTTCCTTCATTTTGATGCTTATTTTCTCGTTATGATGAACATTTCCTTCGTTTCGATGCTTATTTCCTTCTTTAAGATGCTCGTTTCCTTGTTACGATCAACATTTTCTACGTTTCGATGCATATTTCCATCATTTTGATGCTACTTTTCTCGTTAAAATCTACATTTCCTTCGTTTCGATGAATATTTCCTTCATTTTGATGCTCATTTTCTCGTTTCGATGAACATTACCTTTGTTTCGATGCATATTTCCTTCATTTTGAGGTTCATTTTCTAGTTACGATCAACATTTCCTTCGTTTCGATGCATATTTCCTTCATTTAGACACTCATTTTCTCGTTACGATCAATATATCCTTCGTTTCGATGCATATTTCCATCAATTTGATGCTCGTTTTCTCATTATGATCAACATTTCCTTCTTTTCGATGAATATTTCATTCATTTAGATGTTTGTTTTCTCTTTACGATTAACATTCCCATCGTTTCGATGCATATTTTCATCATTTTGATGCTAGTTTTCTCGTTATGATCAATATTTCCTTCTTTTCTATGCATATTTCCATCATTTTGATGCTCTTTTTCTCGATATGATCAATATTTTCTTCGTTTCGATGCATATTTCTTCATTTTGATGCACATTTTCTCGTTACGATCATTATTTCGATCGTTTCGCTGCATATTTTCATCATTTTGATGCTTATTTTCTCGTTACGATCAATATTTCCTTCGTTTTGATGCTAATTTCCTTCTTTAAGATGCTCGTTTCCTTGTTACGATCAACATTTTTTTCGTTTCGATGCATATTTCCATCATTTTGATGCTACTTTTCTCGTTAATATCTACATTTCCTTCGTTTCGATGCATATTTCCTTCATTTTCATGTTCATTTTCTCGTTACGATCAACATTACCTTCGTTACGATGCATATTTCCTTCATTTTGATGTTCATTTTCCCATTACGATTAACATTTCCTTCTTTTCGTTCCATATTTCCTTCATTTTGATGCTTATTTTCTCGTTATGATGAACATTTCCTTCGTTTCGATGCTTATTTCCTTCTTTAAGATGCTCGTTTCCTTGTTACGATCAACATTTTCTACGTTTCGATGCATATTTCCATCATTTTGATGCTACTTTTCTCGTTAAAATCTACATTTCCTTCGTTTCGATGAATATTTCCTTCATTTTGATGCTCATTTTCTCGTTTCGATGAACATTACCTTTGTTTCGATGCATATTTCCTTCATTTTGAGGTTCATTTTCTAGTTACGATCAACATTTCCTTCGTTTCGATGCATATTTCCTTCATTTAGACACTCATTTTCTCGTTACGATCAATATATCCTTCGTTTCGATGCATATTTCCATCATTTTGATGCTCGTTTTCTCATTATGATCAACATTTCCTTCTTTTCGATGAATATTTCATTCATTTAGATGTTTGTTTTCTCTTTACGATTACATTTCCCATCGTTTCGATGCATATTTTCATCATTTTGATGCTAGTTTTCTCGTTATGATCAATATTTCCTTCTTTTCTATGCATATTTCCATCATTTTGATGCTCTTTTTCTCGATATGATCAATATTTTCTTCGTTTCGATGCATATTTCTTCATTTTGATGCACATTTTCTCGTTACGATCATTATTTCGATCGTTTCGCTGCATATTTTCATCATTTTGATGCTTATTTTCTCGTTACGATCAATATTTCCTTCGTTTTGATGCTAATTTCCTTCTTTAAGATGCTCGTTTCTTGTTACGATCAACATTTTCTTCGTTTCGATGCATATTTCCATCATTTTGATGCTACTTTTCTCGTTAATATCTACATTTCCTTCGTTTCGATGCATATTTCCTTCATTTTCATGTTCATTTTCTCGTTACGATCAACATTACCTTCGTTACGATGCATATTTCTTCATTTTGATGTTCATTTTCCATTACGATTAACATTTCCTTCTTTTCGTTCCATATTTCCTTCATTTTGATGCTTATTTTCTCGTTATGATGAACATTTCCTTCGTTTCGATGCTTATTTCCTTCTTTAAGATGCTCGTTTCCTTGTTACGATCAACATTTTCTACGTTTCGATGCATATTTCATCATTTTGATGCTACTTTTCTCGTTAAAATCTACATTTCCTTCGTTTCGATGAATATTTCCTTCATTTTGATGCTCATTTTCTCGTTTCGATGAACATTACCTTTGTTTCGATGCATATTTCCTTCATTTTGAGGTTCATTTTCTAGTTACGATCAACATTTCCTTCGTTTCGATGCATATTTCCTTCATTTAGACACTCATTTTCTCGTTACGATCAATATATCCTTCGTTTCGATGCATATTTCCATCATTTTGATGCTCGTTTTCTCATTATGATCAACATTTCCTTCTTTTCGATGAATATTTCATTCATTTAGATGTTTGTTTTCTCTTTACGATTAACATTTCCCATCGTTTCGATGCATATTTTCATCATTTTGATGCTAGTTTTTTTCCTTCTTTTCTATGCATATTTCCATCATTTTGATGCTCTTTTTCTCGATATGATCAATATTTTCTTCGTTTCGATGCATATTTCTTCATTTTGATGCACATTTTCTCGTTACGATCATTATTTCGATCGTTTCGCTGCATATTTTCATCATTTTGATGCTTATTTTCTCGTTTACGATCAATATTTCCTTCGTTTTGATGCTAATTTCCTTCTTTAAGATGCTCGTTTCCTTGTTACGATCAACATTTTCTTCGTTTCGATGCATATTTCCATCATTTTGATGCTACTTTTCTCGTTAATATCTACATTTCCTTCGTTTCGATGCATATTTCCTTCATTTTCATGTTCATTTTCTCGTTACGATCAACATTACCTTCGTTACGATGCATATTTCCTTCATTTTGATGTTCATTTTCCCATTACGATTAACATTTCCTTCTTTTCGTTCCATATTTTCTTCATTTTGATGCTTATTTTCTCGTTATGATGAACATTTCCTTCGTTTCGATGCTTATTTCCTTCTTTAAGATGCTCGTTTCCTTGTTACGATCAACATTTTCTACGTTTCGATGCATATTTCCATCATTTTGATGCTACTTTTCTCGTTAAAATCTACATTTCCTTCGTTTCGATGAATATTTCTTCATTTTGATGCTCATTTTCTCGTTTCGATGAATATTACCTTTGTTTCGATGCATATTTCCTTCATTTTGAGGTTCATTTTCTAGTTACGATCAACATTTCCTTCGTTTCGATGCATATTTCCTTCATTTAGACACTCATTTACTCGTTACGATCAATATATCCTTCGTTTCGATGCATATTTCCATCATTTTGATGCTCGTTTTCTCATTATGATCAACATTTCCTTCTTTTCGATGAATATTTCATTCATTTAGATGTTTGTTTTCTCTTTACGATTAACATTTCCCATCGTTTCGATGCATATTTTCATCATTTTGATGCTATTTTTTTTCATTCTTTTTTTTATGCATATTTCCATCATTTTGATGCTCTTTTTCTCGATATGATCAATATTTTCTTCGTTTCGATGCATATTTCTTCATTTTGATGCACATTTTCTCGTTACGATCATTATTTCGATCGTTTCGCTGCATATTTTCATCATTTTGATGCTTATTTTCTCGTTACGATCAATATTTCCTTCGTTTTGATGCTAATTTCCTTCTTTAAGATGCTCGTTTCCTTGTTACGATCAACATTTTCTTCGTTTCGATGCATATTTCCATCATTTTGATGCTACTTTTCTCGTTAATATCTACATTTCCTTCGTTTCGATGCATATTTCCTTCATTTTCATGTTCATTTTCTCGTTACGATCAACATTACCTTCGTTACGATGCATATTTCCTTCATTTTGATGTTCATTTTCCATTACGATTAACATTTCCTTCTTTTCGTTCCATATTTTCTTCATTTTGATGCTTATTTTCTCGTTATGATGAACATTTCCTTCGTTTCGATGCTTATTTCCTTCTTTAAGATGCTCGTTTCCTTGTTACGATCAACATTTTCTACGTTTCGATGCATATTTCCATCATTTTGATGCTACTTTTCTCGTTTAAAATCTACATTTCCTTCGTTTCGATGAATATTTCCTTCATTTTGATGCTCATTTTCTCGTTTCGATGAACATTACCTTTGTTTCGATGCATATTTCCTTCATTTTGAGGTTCATTTTCTAGTTACGATCAACATTTCCTTCGTTTCGATGCATATTTCCTTCATTTAGACACTCATTTTCTCGTTACGATCAATATATCCTTCGTTTCGATGCATATTTCCATCATTTTGATGCTCGTTTTCTCATTATGATCAACATTTCCTTCTTTTCGATGAATATTTCATTCATTTAGATGTTTGTTTTCTCTTTACGATTAACATTTCCCATCGTTTCGATGCATATTTTTTTCATCATTTTGATGCTAGTTTTCTCGTTATGATCAATATTTCCTTCTTTTCTATGCATATTTCCATCATTTTGATGCTCTTTTTCTCGATTGATCAATATTTTCTTCGTTTCGATGCATATTTCTTCATTTTGATGCACATTTTCTCGTTACGATCATTATTTCGATCGTTTCGCTGCATATTTTCATCATTTTGATGCTTATTTTCTCGTTACGATCAATATTTCCTTCGTTTTGATGCTAATTTCTTCTTTAAGATGCTCGTTTCCTTGTTACGATCAACATTTTCTTCGTTTCGATGCATATTTCCATCATTTTGATGCTACTTTTCTCGTTAATATCTACATTTCCTTCGTTTCGATGCATATTTCCTTCATTTTCATGTTCATTTTCTCGTTACGATCAACATTACTTCGTTACGATGCATATTTCCTTCATTTTGATGTTCATTTTCCCATTACGATTAACATTTCCTTCTTTTCGTTCCATATTTCCTTCATTTTGATGCTTATTTTCTCGTTATGATGAACATTTCCTTCGTTTCGATGCTTATTTCCTTCTTTAAGATGCTCGTTTCCTTGTTTTACGATCACATTTTCTACGTTTCGATGCATATTTCCATCATTTTGATGCTACTTTTCTCGTTTAAAATCTACATTTCCTTCGTTTCGATGATATATTTCCTTCATTTTGATGCTCATTTTCTCGTTTCGATGAACATTACCTTTGTTTCGATGCATATTTTCCTTCATTTTGAGGTTCATTTTCTAGTT